>JAHQIV010000163.1:0-30811 GCA_030463285.1 Phytophthora europaea | reverse complement strand
GAGCTGCACGCCGAGGGATCGAGACGCAACATGATTGGCCAGGAGGAGCAGGGCGAGACGTACCTCGGCACGTTCCGCGGCGCCAAGCAGAGTGCGCACGGGGAGGAGCCGCAGCTCTTCGCCATGTTGCCGGCCTTCAAGCAGAGCGACCGCGACTGCGACGTGCTCAAGAGTCTGCGCACGCTGCGGGTCAAGTTCGTGTCGCTCACGGGCGACAAGAGCGCGCTGGAATTGCAGCAATTCCAATGCGTGTTTTTGCCCATGCAACCCGTTGCTGCAGTTGATGCGAGGTATGATACAAGAAGTTGGTGCAATAGGAAAAAAAAGGGGTTTTTTCTTCAAGGTTAAGGTGGGATATTGACGGTGGTTGGTTATGGTTGGTGTATTGTATCGTACTGTAGTGAGGAGAGGTTGGCAGCGAAGATGGCTGGGTTGGGGGTTGGAGCTGCGCCGGACGTGCAGATGCTCCTGAAGGGGTTCCAGCAGACAATGGAGCGGGAGATGGAGACGAAGATTGCGCGCGTGGTCGATGCCAAGTTGGCGACGCTGTCGCAACGACTGGCGTTCTCGGAGCAAGCTCTGTTTCAGCTGCATAAGAAGATGGATGCAAAAGATGCCACTGTGCAGGCGAGTCTCACCCAGATTCAGCACCAGTTCTCGCAGTTGGAAGGCCAGCTGAGCCAGTTGAGTGCTGCGAAAGTAGTGGGTGTGGAGGAGAAGATCAACGAAGAGGTGGAGTCCACAACGGCGGAGACGAATAACGCAGATCCGGACGATGTGGTGCGAGACGAAGTAGCTGAAGCTGAAGCAGACGTAGCCGTTGCAGAAATCGAGTAACAAACAGGCGACTATCTCGCTCATTTCTTCCCAGTTGGAGGCAGTCTCCGAGCACCGTCTTGGTTTGTATGCTGCAGCCACCTCATGCAGAGCAGATTGCGGTAGCGCAGCGTGTCGAAGAGCTCCGAATACTTGTCAAACGAGTGTGGAGTTGGGAAGATTCGTTTGAAGTGGCCGCAGCGGTGGAGCTCTTCTTCCATCTCTTTGACAAGCTGGAGGTCTTCACCTTCTATCTGGTTCATCGTCATACAGCTACCCGATCCCTGTAGTTTGCCAAGCGTGCGCCGCCGTCTCTGGGCCTCCTTTTCTTTTTGGAGGATCGACGTAGTCGCACCGGCACTCGACTGCCGAGGCTGCTTGATCCCGTGTAGACGGTCCTGCTTGGCCTTGTCCATTTGCTGGGCTTCTCTTCGCGCGTCCACAAAAGGTATTCCGATGAGCTGGAACAAGTCGCTCACCAGTACAGTCTTGATGCGCTTGTCCATCGGCGATGAGCTGCTGAGGGACGGAAAGACGTTCACCTCGAGCAGGCGGGGCTTCATGCTCTCACCTTCAAGCAGCACATCAAACCCGTAGAGCTCAAATCCATTGCAACGAGTGCTACTGACACTGCATGCAGACGCTAGCTTATCCTCAACAGCAATCAAGGTTTTAACGATCAAGTCTTCAAGCGCTTGCTGGAATTTCGCAAGTTCACGGGCTCTCCCTTGGTCACGTAGATATTTGAAGAGCATTTGAAGGCTCCATTTGCTGCTTGATAGCGCGTGGGCCTCGTCCGCCTGAGCGTCGTCTTGGTTCTTTTGAAATACCGCCGCATTTTTCTTGTTGATGCTGTAGTTGGTGAGATGACCAAACGGATTCTTCAATGAACTCTTGCTCGTGGAGTACTTTTCCGTGCAAAAGCGGACCAATCCATCGTGAAAAAGGTAAATGCGCAGTGGGTCGTACGATGTCACCGCAACGTAAACGCGAAGATCAAATTTAAGACCATTGATGAGGAGAAATGGGTCTGCAACGTAGCGCTGTACAACGTACGCCTTCTTCTTGGAGAGTTTTGGAGCAGCGTGGGTGCTTGCAGACACAAGCTTGATGCCTCTTCCACAAGACAAATTCGGCGGCTTGAGAATCCAAACAACGCTTGGCTCCGCATGGAATCGCGTTAGGAACTGCTGCTTGTCGTAGTCGTTTGCTGTGAGAAACGTCTCCGGGATGACATCAGCGTACGCCGTCGGGTGTTTCTTTTTCATACGAAGTAGGTGGGCACACAAGCGGTCCTTGCGGCCTAGCTCGAAACTACCTGGAAAATGATTCACGCGCTGAAAAGGGAGCAGCGCTGCGTAGTCTTGTCCCTTCAGGTGCTCACCCCAAAAAATGTTCCAGGTGTTGGTCGATGTCGTTTTGCGGACGTTGGTCGCTCGAAGGGAATTGGTGATGGCGTTGTACAAGAAGCGTTTGGCACCTGCAAAAGTTAGCCGCAGATCCGATTCATTTGCGGAGATTTCGTGGACTACGAACGATGAAAGTTAGCACACTTCATAGTAGTTGCTTGAGCTCGCACTTCTCACCTTCATATCCAGCAGGGCATTGTCGCTCGAGTTGAACGGAGGTGGGATACGGGAAGAACAACACCGGCTGTGAGGACGGATAGATTTTCGAGACAAGAACGAAGATTGTGGGCTGCCGTTTAACTTCAGGTTCTTGCTGCATGGAGACTTTCCGAGCCCCTTTGAATAATCTCTGGTGGCTGATTACCTCCCTGGATGCCTGATTTCAAGATGAAGATGACCAACCTGTGCAGCAGTGTGCTGTATTGATAAACTCGAAGTACCAGGTCCTGTCCTTGGCTCTCTATTTTGGATGAACACTTCCCATGTCAGAACATGATGACCCCTATTTGCGGCGTCCTCCTCGTTTCAAAGCGTGTGTTTGCAGTCCGTCACGACATTGAGCCATGACACGAGAGCCATGGATGCAGCCCGCGGAGGAGCGAGGCTCTTTCAGGAGGATACCGGGGGCTGATCGAAGACTGAGCATTGTGTCAGGAAGCTTTACGCTACGAGCCGGGAGCAAGATTGAGCTGCAAGGATCAGGGCGAGCCCTGCAGCAAATACAGGAGCAGAAACCAGAGCAGCAAGTATCAGCGCCACGACATCCGCAACTACCATGTGAAACACCATCAACGAACCCCATGACACCACACGTATCAAACATTTCGACGGCATCTCGCCGGGGGTCAATGCTTGGTTCTCTCAAGGCGTACTACCGCAAGCTGCGCACGTTTAAGGGAACTGTTCGAGCTCTGATCCATCTCAAAAGAACCCCATTATCGCTTTTGAGTAGCATCAAAGCGACTGCCCCAACGGTATCGGGTCTGAGTGATGAACAACGAAGGTGAGATAATCTCGACATTTTCTTGGATTCGCACCAAAGTATTGCTCACATCGGTACAGTGTTGCATTGGAGGTGCCTCGGATATCAGCCACTGCTGCTTCTACTGTTCAAACTAAGGTGCAGAAGCTCATAGCTGAAGGGTACGTAGGATTTCGGTAGCTGAGATGAGAGAAGCCCAACGTTAATTATCATATGCAGACATGTTGTCGCCGAGATCGACTCGACGTCCGGAATGGAGGTCACCTACCGCCAGCAAGGCAACCTGGATCACTACACCGAGGTACCTAGAAATCTGACAGTGATTACGGGAAAGTCTCTCACCACCATTCCACTTTGTTATTGACCATTTTTGTAGGACAACCTCGCGAAACGCGTTAGTCTTCAGCAGCACCCTCACATGATTGCACTCACTCAACGCCTCTGGAACTGCGCACTGAGGAACGGAGAGAAGAAACTCAAGTTTTCAGATTACGAGACCTATATGTTATGTTTGCACCGCCTGATCCTGCCTGAGTTTGACATCGCTGCCTCCAAAGAATTGATTATGGATGACTGGAAGCGAGACAGCGGTGACCAAGACTATCTGGATTATGCCTTCTTCCATTTGTCTATGTTCGAGTTGGTTGGTGCGTAGCGTTCTGGTTTCCACATACATCATTGTGTTAGACACTACTATGCTGATATTTGTCATTGTGAATTTAGATCTGTGGACTGATACTGTTGACCCAGAGGATGTAAGTTGCCATTGCGCATTGTGTACATCAGGTTGACTGCCTGCTAACAAATAATCCTATTTCACAGTATATCTCGCTGCTTTATTGCATCACTCACTGCCTAACGTATCTTCTCAACGACCGTCACATGCTGAAATCTCTAGATGGTCCGCCTTATTTCTCTTTTTTGGCTTGATGATGAATGACGTTGCTTATCAAAATGTGGTGGTAATTATGCGTGTCATACAGATGTGTCCGCTGTTGATATACTGGAGGAATCGAAAGGAGTCACGTTGGAGGGGATCAAACAAGACCTTCAACGTGAGTTAAACAGTGACGCATTCGCGTACTATCAGGACCAGGTTAAGCTCGCTGCTGAGGCAAATCAGCGAGGAAATAACTTCAGTAATGCCTCGGAGCATCAACGACAAGCTCATAGTCAAGACAACAACACGTCGCGATCGCGTGACCGTAAACGCTCGTCTTCTAGAGATAGTTCACATGGAGGTGGTACAAAAGGTAACGCGTACTTCATGAATTCACACACAATCTGGATATATTGTGACTCTCACGACGTGTTCATTTGCATCTAGATTCGGAACATCGCCGAAGCCGATCTGGTAGTGGTGCTTCAGGTCAAGATTCGCCGAAGCGGAAGTTCTCAGTGCAAGCTAGTTCAAAGGCTCTCAACCTCACAGCAGATACTCCTGGTACGACTCCTATTTCAGCCCCCATCACAATTTAGCTAATTGAGTGCGCGTGTACTTGTATCTCTCCACCATTCGAATAGGATCTGAAGGTAATAATGCTGGGACTTCACCATCATTTACTTCGCAGACCTATCCAGCGGAAACTGTACCAGTATCTCCGAGACGAGAAACTACTGTTCAGCGGGCGATTTCGCCTAATGTTTTTACTCGCGGCGGTGGTGTTATTCTCAACATCGGAATGATGGATGGTATGGTAATTTCCAAATCTATCGCGGACGGCAAGCCGGCACTTCCTCGTCGAAGGTCCCGAAGTGCGTCTAACTCAAGTCAACATCGACGGGATCAGATTCTACAGGCGGTATCTGATAAAGTTGATAGCACTCGCGATGCGAGTACCTATTCAGCAGGACTGCAGGTAAGCCACATTGAAGCGTCTAGGTCGGCACTCCGCACGGGCGTTCAAGACTCTACCGCGCCAGGATACCTGTTGATCCCAAGTGGTGTCAACTCAAGCAAATCTCGAGAACCTTTTACAGTTCGCGCCGCTGCTGTCGCTGAGGCAGCAGCCAGTATGGCCATGTCGGCTGCACCCGTGAACCCTCGGCATACATTTGCAGTCCAACGAACGCAGCATCAACGAGCATCACAGTCCACTCCGGAAGGGACCGCATTGTCAGTACTAGGCGGAGCTACGAAAAACATACCGCCGAATTTCTTTATCAACAATAGCAGTCTGACGGCGCCATTAATGACGATCGTCAGCAGTAAGGCAGCGACGCCACGAGAGGCAACCTCGTCGATCAAAAAGATCCAGCTGCAATTCCAAGAGGGCTCAGATTCGGCCGCACCACGACCTCAGACTCCGTACAGAGGGTTCCTAGGGGCATCGATCTCGTCCCCACGTGCCAACAACGCTATCACTGCTGACGCTGCAGGAATTTTCCTTTCTGCACAGCAGAAACCTATCAGGCCTCCGTCATCTCCTCGACATACTTTCGTTTCGGCGCCAAGAGTGGGGAGCGTCATGACCAGCGACTATCAGGCGCCAGTCAGTCCGCGAAAATTGCAGCAACGCCAGATCGACGAAAGACTGTCGTTGCTTGGAACTAGTTCTATACCCAACGCAACCACTCCAGCGGTGCTGACAATCAACGGCAGACTGGCAGCTCATGACGCACTTCAACGACAATCGTCGACAACTGCTACTACCCCCACTCAGCTTTCGAATAGTGTCGGAGCACCGTTGCTATCCACCAGTGATGTTGATGCACCCGTACGGACAGCGCCCACCCAACCAAAGGACGACCTGAAAGCCTTGATATCACCCCGTTACATCGTCACCAACCCCGTGGTCCCCAAACATCCCGCACCAAACCTGAAACAGTCGAGTGCTCGACCTCAAGGTTCCGCCCGAGGATTCGCCGGTGCCAAAGGTAGTCCCCGTATGCGTTCTAGCTTAGCTACAGGACCACCATCAAACCAGCCACAGCAGCAACGCCAGCAACGGCACCCATCTGAGCTCCAGAGGCTCGCTATCGCTCCTGGCAAACTCGGGTAGTAATCTTACAAAGTACTATTTTAGATTCCAAAAGTACTACTTTATAAAACCAAAATGCTACTGCTACCTTCAGTTTTGAATTAGGGGATTGTAATGAGACCTGAGAGCGAGGCGTCGGGGCTCCTCTGGTGGGACGAAGAGCTCGCCCAGCCGCGCGTTTCCTTCCGCGCTGTCTTCTTCCCAGCCTTGGTACGCGCATGCGACCCCCAGTCGCTGCCGTCCGAGCTCTCGCGCGACGAATTGCGCGTCGTAACTCAGTTCTGCGTCTCTCCAGATGCCAATCACAGCGATCAAGTGTCCAAAGAAGACGTGAGAGCTTCAGTCCAATGCAAACGCAGCTAAACTATAACGAACTACCACGCTAATGACGTTGTATTGACGTTGCAATTGCTACAGTTCCGCGACTTCCTCGCACACTTCGGGCCGCTCGAGCTCAGTCTGTCCAAGTTGGTGGCGTGCTTCTGCGTGAACGGAGGCCTGGTGCCTTGGTTCCACGGCGAAATAGGGCGACAGGAAGCCGAGAGTGTGTTGTCGACAAGGGAGCGCAGCGATGGAGCGTTCTTGGTGAGGTTTTCCGAGTCGCACCCCACCAAGTTCACCCTGACGTACCTCAAAGTGCACTCGGCGAGCTCAAGTACACCTGGGCGACGGGAGCTAAAGAACTGTCTGGTGCGGAATTTGGGAGAGTCAGGTTACGCACTCATGGAGGCAAGGCGAGGTGGTTCAGCTGGTAATGTTAGACAGCGTACGTATCCTTCGATTGGAGCATTCATCCAGTCCAGCTCCGGCAGATTAAAATATGGGGTACGTTTGGCGGACGCTAAGCTTGTGCATGGCAGACCGTTGTATAAGTATTCAAGTTTTCGCTGGGGTATTGTATTGATGCAGGTGGCGTCTGAGTTCTCTGCGAAATGTAACTACGAGCTGGCTGCGGTACGAGCCATGCAGGATCACCAGTGCGATTCCTACTCGGTATTTAGTACGGAATCGTTTGGTAAGCCGGAACCACCACCCGACGCGGCATCAATGCTGTTTTCCCGGTCTCCTCCGTCACATACCTCGTTTCTCAGCATGCCGACGTTTAGCACAAATACCAGCAACAAGATTGGCGCAGTCTCCGACACCTACGCAGCTTTTTCGTTGGAGTCTATCGCTCCTCCTGTCGCCCATCGGGCTGAATTGACTGGGAATGCGCCTTCGAGCAACTTCCAAGGCAAGAGTCTCGGTCCGGGGAACTGGACGGATGGCAAGGCTGATTCTTCCTCAGGGCTATTTACAAGCAACGACTATGGAAATTTCGCATCACTTGCTCAGCAGCAGCAGCCGGAAGAAGAAGCAAACCCTAACACCACGAAACAGCCCGTCACAGGAAATGCAGACTCACCATTGCGTTATTTCCCCCGGGTACCAGCTACTACTATCTCGGACGAGTATGCCAGTTTCGCTAGTTTAGCGTCCACATACGCGGACGAATCGCAACAATTGGCATCACGAGGTCAGCAAACCATCTCAATGTCAAGGTCACCGACTTCTACGGGACAACCAAGTTATGCTGCTAATACTGGAGCTTACGGAGCTTTCGCGAGCGTAGCAGTAACTAAACCATCAACTGCGGCTCCAGGTGATGATGCTTCACCCAGTAGCGGACATCTTCGTTCAAGCAAACGCGATATACCTGTTGTCAGTTCCTACGGCAGCTTCACCTCGTTTGGCAACGAGTTAGAAGAGAAACGGCCTCAATGGGAGCAGTCACTCGGTGCTCCGCCCCCACCTGTGACACCGAGAGGTGACTACCAAAACATCTCTCGGGATACCGATATCTATGGCGACTTCACTTCCTTATCAGTTGGCAAAAAAAATGCGCCAACTCAAGCAAAAGTCCCTGCACCGAAATCGGCTCCGACTCGATCCACCCCCACAGCAACCCCAAACTCAGACGTGTACGGCTCATTTGACGGAACAGCGTCGATTCCGCCTGCCAAGACAACTCCGGTCACTTCGGCGCTGGATGAGCTCAACGTCGGAATGGAATTTTACAAGCAAAAACGGTTGGACGACGCCCTACTCCGCTTCATGTTGGCACAAGAAATGGCTCGTGCTACGGGAGACCAGGTCGTGGAAGCGCGTGCGCTCGGCAACCTAGGAACCGTGTACCTAGACAAGAAAAACCCGCACCAGGCTGTACGTTGCTACCAGCAGTGCTTGGATATTACACGAGCTATTGAAGATACCAAGCGCGAACGCACTATTCTCAATAACCTGGTGCTAGCCCTTGTGGCGAGTGAGAACTTTGAGCGTGCGCTTGCCTGTTGTCAAGTGCAGCTGGAGACTACCACAAATGCTATTAACCGACGCAAGATTATTTCTCGAATGAGTTTGCTTCGCGAAAAATTGGCTCGCCAAGCTACCTCGTAACAAGAACTACAAACTGCGACAAGCTTTGTGTTCCGGCTTGATTATATATTACTACTATCTTACTGCTCTTCAACAAGTAGAACTTCGGATTACAAGGCTACTGATGCCTGCGTCACTGCTCCTGATGGATCGTGAGGTGAGGGTGCCACAACGACTGCAGCAGGAAGTGGTGGAAGTGCCTCGAAGAAGAGCTGGTTCAATGACAGTCGCACTTCTCTAGAGCTGGGATGACTGCCAATGCTGTCACCCCCTTGAAGCTGTTGAAGCTGCTCAAACTCGTCCACTGCGACTTCGTGGTCTAAGAGCTCTTTCCAGTCGCTAGCGAACGCCTCCCATTCGTCCTGGCTGCACAGTAACTCTTCCGGGCGACTCGCCTGAAGTAGTTCCGGTAAGATGTTGCTGCCGTCGGATGCGGGTGTCCCGCTGCGTCTGGTTCTCTTCAACCTAGTGGCAAAGCCTACATGCAGCAATAGCTCTACCTGCTCAGGACGCTCGGTAGTCTGCGCGACGGAAGGCAGAAAACCAATACCTCGAATCACGCGGCGTAGATCGGCACATGCCAACGCGACGGCGTACACACGACAGCAAAGCGCACAGATCTCTGGGTGCGACTCGGACACGAACGAATAAAATGACGATACATCGGTGTAGTCGCTTGTCGTCTCGGCATCAAAAGGGAACTGCCGAAGCTGGTACGAATTGAGGATACCTTCAATCTTGTTGCTGGGAATCGGACCCAGTAGCGTTGACCCATTTGCTGTCTGACCCTGGCTGTCGTGTGGTAGGCAAAACCAGCGTTGGAAGTAAAGCTGAAAGTAGGAGGCCACAGCCTTCCACTGCAGCGCAGTATTGCTCATGTCAAGACGTCCGGTATCCATGTGAAAGTCGAACACATAGGCAAGTACCATCGTTGGGAGATCATAGCGCTGCCACATAACGTCCAAAATCTCGTGAAGTCGCTGAGCCACCACCGTCGTATTCTCCCCGTTGCTTGTCGATGACGAGGACATATCAGCAGATTCTGCCAGGGCGGCGTACTGTTGGCTCATGCGGCCTAGCTGGTACATGACATGGGCGAGGGTGAGCCCCCCATGCACCGTCCCCCCATGCACCGTGGTCGCACATTCATCATCGTTGTCGTATGTACTGTTGATCTCGCCCAGCTTCGGTTTCGCCTGGAAAACGAGACTATATGCTTCTCGCAGTGGGGCCAACAGCACTGCCAGTTCTCGTAACGTTTTCCAGAGTTGTGCATTGCCGCCTAGAACAAGTTCGCGGAGTGCCAACGGAGCTAAAGGGGCACCTCTCTCGTTTTGACTTGAACACAACGCGGTGATAGCGTCGCTGTAGTGAAGGGCTTTCGTGAGGCAAACCACGAACGAAAACCAGTGTTCTCTTGTCGGAAGGGGAATTCGAGCATCGTTTTCACCGGATATGGCGCGCAGTGACGCCTGCAGCCGCGCATTGGAAAAATATGCCGCCAGCTCCACAAGCTGCCCTACTGCATCGCAGTAAGCCTCGTGCGTAAGAACGCTGCCAACCAGCGACGTGAGCAGCGCAGACATACAGGGGACAACCAGGAGAGAGCGCCATCTTTCACTGCGACATACCCTCTTCGCTGCACTAAGTCCTTCGGCAGAGTCGGCCACGATCCCCATGACGCAAATATTCTTGTCGTTCAGCTCCTGTAAAACATCCTCAATGGCGTCAGCGAGCTGAAGCAATTGAGCCGGACGAAGCAGCGCCATCGGATATGAACTCTCGTTGTCGTCACCAGTAGCGACATGCTGAGGGATATGGCCCCCTAGGTCCTCTACGCGTACACACGCAGAGTCTCCGTTCGAATTAACCAGCGTGAACGCCACCACGTGCTGCAAGTCCAGCGTGCACCACGACGTCATACTCAACGTGAGTCCACTTTTAATCGTCGAGTTGAGCATGCCTTCCTTCACACGATCCAACTGACTCTGGGCCAGTTTCGCAGCAGTCTCCTCGAGGAACGTCTGGCCCCCCACACTGCTGATCACTTCGTCACTGTCGACCCTTGCAGGGCTCAGAACCTGCAGCAGCTCCTGAAACTCGCTCTTCTGAAATACCGACAGCGGGATCCCCGCAGCCACCGCAGCCTGCAACACGCTCATCCTCCACCTCGCCACGGCGTCCGCCTGTTCTGCTGCATTGTCGCTGTCCGTGCGTCCGCGCTTGGTGGACATGGTCAAGTATCCTCCGCCTCTCTTGGACGTCGCTCTTTTGTCCATCTCAGCACCTTCATTAGTGTCCACATGCGTGAGACGAGGCATGTCCACTGTTGCGTCCTCCAAAGCTTCACTCGCCGTCCTCTTGCCAGTCACCGGAGTGTCCTCCGTCTCCGTCTCCGTGCCTGCAGATGCAGCGAGGACAGCAGCAGCGTCGTCCGCTGTCGTGTGCTGCGTCTCGTGCATTGCTGCAGTGGCAGTCGCAGCAACTGCCACCGCGTCCAAGAGCAGCACTTGGTCGTCGTCGTCGTCGTTCACGGCGTCCTCCAGTCGACTGCAGTCGTTGCCACTATTGCCGATCGCATGCTTCTTGGTGTGGGCGCTGCGCTCGCGTCGTCCGCAGAGCTCTTTAACTGTATCCACCACTTTACGAGGACAGTTGGGACAGCTCTCCAAGTGACGGAGCATGTCCGAGGACACCCCGCGAGTAGCCGGCACCTGGTCCGCGCCATGGCGAGCCACGCAGTAAGAGCAATAGGCGTGGTAGTGGTACCGGTTACGCTTCTCCCCGCGGTGGAAGTGCGCCCACAGAGGGTGCACAGGCCGCCCCGTGCGCTTGAGCGTCGCCGGCGTGGCGTCCATTATTGCCTGGTTACGCTTGGACGGGTACGTTCTGTATGATCAGCCGCAATCCTCGTTTTAGTGACATTCGTAAAGAGACTAAATCCCCGTTTTAGTGACTAGTTGACACTTTCTCCGACTCTTCATTCAGCATCATCCTCGTCCTCGTCCGGAGCTCCTCGTCCAGTGCGTCCGTCGTTATGGAGAACGCAGCGCCAGCTCCTTCGTGTTCTGTGTCGGGATCGCAGAGACGTAACCGCGCGGCGGATGCTGACGCCGAATCGGACAATCAACAGGCGGCAGGCGCGCAGCAGCAGCCCGAGCACGACATATTCGGCGGTGCGTGTCCATCCAACCTCTCGTTGTCTGAGGTTACACTCGTGTATCTGACGGGTTACGTGCTGCACAGACTGGAACCTCAACACCTTCATGATGTTCATGCTGCTGCTGCACTTCATGCAGTACGCCATGCGCCAGCCCTGCGGCTGCTAGAGCTCTCAAGGATGACCGATCTCAGGTCTCAAGTGCCCAAATGTGCTGAGAGCCACCCGCCCGCTCCCCATAGTTGTCGTTCCATGTGTACTCTTCTCCTTACGTTCTGTATGTTTGGGTGCGGCCTGTACCCTTGAAAACAAAATACACGCGCACCTTCTACTGTCTGTTGTTGCTACATTAGAAGCATTTGCGGTCCAGGATGGCCTCGTGATACTCTTCCCACTCCTGCTTGGTGATGTGGATATCGCGGAACGTGTCGAGCGATGCAAACATGGAGCCGCCGACCCATGCGGCGATCTTGCGTTGCGAGTTGTAGCCTCGTTCCCGAACGACTGGATCCGGGATGACGTTGACGTTGACGTTGCTGCCCCCTCCAGAGCTCTGCAGAACGGACTGGAGCTCGTCCTGGAAGCGGCGCGAGAAACCAGGAAGCATTGTGGTGCCCCCAGCGAGCACGACAGCGTTGAGCAAATCGGTCTGCAGATCCTTGTCGCACATGGCAATGCTGGCCGCTGCACACTCGTGCAGTCCTTTGTCCGGCCGCAACGGGTGCTCATCGCCTAGCTCCTGTGGTTTGAAGAGCACTTCTGCGGGCATAGTCTGTGTGTGGCGATCTACTTGCAGTATGGTCCCGTCGGGTAGTTCAAACGGCTTGCTTGCTTCATCCTGCTGATTCTGACCCCCTTGCTGGCTGATGATGTTCCCCATCGCACAGGTCGACTCCTTGATTTCGTCGATCGTGTGCAGTGGGAACGAGTGGAAAGATACCCCACGCTTGGATAGCAGCAGGTGAAGGCGGTGGCTGATGTCCATTCCCCCAGCATTGTAGTGTAGTGCAGCGTGAGGCAGCGCGTAGCCCTCGAAGATGGGGATGGCGTGGCTCGATCCGTGACCCACCTCCACTACGAGTCCGCGAGTGCGCCCCGACGCGAACAGTGACAGCACGCACTGCTGCATGAAGTAGAAGCCGCAGACTTTCTGGGACTCAAACATGAGCTGCGCCATGCGTTCCTGCTGTTTTTTCGGCCCCGACGGCGAACTGATGCACAGCACCGGCAGTGCCGCAGTCTCCGGGTCCACTCGCAGCTCCTGCGAGAAGACAAACTCCCACGTGCGCTCCAGTGCATCCCAGTCCTCCACGATGCCGCGGTTGATCGGGTTCGATAGCTCCAGGAAGTCTCGATACATCTGGCACTCAGCTCCCACAAACGTCTCGCGGTCGCGGAGCTCGGCCTTCCAGTTCGGCGCCTGGCTCGCAAACCACTCGGGGTTCTTCACTCGCCCTGTGCATGTCGTGAACGTCGTGCGCGGCGTATCTTCGCCCGAAAACCCCGCCTTCAAGCAGCCCGAGCCGTTGTCCAGCACGATCGCCTCCATCCCGCCACTGCAGGAAGATCGACCTGATCTCAAATGTAGCACAAATGTAGCCATCTGCTCACGACCTTTCGTGTTGAAGATTTTCAGCCAATGAAAAGGAACGTAGCAAGTAACGGTCAGTTATGACTCAGGTCTTCGAGAGCGAGGCGTGCCGCGTCTGGACGGGGGCCCTGGGCACGCCCCTGCACGCCATCGAAGACGCGGAGCAGCGCGAGCTGGATGTGCTCCCTTTCGGTCTCCAGATCTGGGTAAGTGTACAGCCTGATGCCGCTTTTGTGGACGCCCAGCGCTCTCGAAAACAAGGTCTTTATTTGGCCAAAAGTCCGAGAGTTGGTGCGAATTCAACGCAATTCGAGAAGAATTCGAGTCTTTTGCTGCCAGTTGCAGCCTTATCCTGCTTCTCGCTGTACAGGTGAGACCTATTTTGCATTGATTTGAGCATATTTGGGCAAGTACTTGACGGTTTGATACTTCTGCCAGTCCTTCGCCCTTCGTGTCGAGTGTTCTCGTGGTGCTGGACGTGGATGATGCGTGGCAGCAAGGATATTTCTTCGGTCGTGTACGACGAGCAGAGTCGAGAGCAGAAACACTGCAAACGGGCGACGGAGGCAATGGCAGTGAAGGGTTCTACGACACTGAAGTTGCGGAAGAGCTCTTGGCTGCGTTGCACACAGCGTTCCCTAAAGTCCCGCTTTCAAGCTCTGCGAAAGAGTGTCTTGCAAAGCGGGAGATAAGTCAACGTGCTAACAAGCTTGGTCGCATGGTGAAACGCAGGAAAACGCTGTCTGCTGAAGCGTTTTACGGAGCGGGGACTCCGAAGTCGACACTTCCAGGGTCTTCGGACGGCCGTGCATCGGATAACAGTTGGCGATCATTTTATGAGAAGCTGCAGTTCAGAGTCTCGCACTCGCTGATGTGTCAGCTTGAAGGTACGGCGCCGATTTCGTCCTCGTTTCCGCGCCAGCACGAAGCTTTCGAGTTCGCTGATCAAGTTGCTGCCCTTCGGGGAGAAGTGAAAGCTACTCGGGACGCGCCAGGATACGCCGGGCGTGACGACGACCGTGCACCCCGTGTGTTTTCATTTGAGAGTGCTGGTGATGGCAAACGCCGCTTCCTCGTTGCGAGCTTTGCCGAGTTCTGGAAGAACTATAAGAAAACTCGAGTAGACCAACGCCACGTCTACGAAATTATCCGCGAGGGTACACCCTGTCGACTTTACTTCGATCTGGAATTCAAGCGTGCAATCAATTCCCACGTGGATGGCGATACGCTGGTGGACCGGCTAGTGTCCTTGCTCCAACTTCAGCTTTATGTAAGGACAGCATCGAACACTGACATATCCTTCCTGATCTGACGTCGGTTTTGCAGCGCAGGTATGGAATTCACGCGCGCCACGGAAGTATTTATCAATTGGACTCGTCAACACCTGCCAAATTCAGCCGCCATCTCATTGTAAGTGACCATTTGTGTTGGCCGCTAGATACTTATTTACTGGGATCGCTAACTGTTTAGTTTCATAGTTTCACCTACCTGATGGCGATCTCTTCGTGGACAATCTTCATGCCGGGGCGGTACGTTCACTTTCAATTCGCTTTCAATGATCGGTATAACATTTGACATTTTTGCTTTTGAAAAGTTTGTACGCGAGTTTATCAGCGACCTTGTGGCATTCAGTGACGCTGACCTTGATGATCAGGAAGCACATGACCTATATACGCCATTTCTCATCAACACGGAGAATCAAGATGACCCCGTCGCCAAGAAACAGCTCTTCATTGACACGGGTGTATACACTCGAAACCGCATGTTTCGCGTGCTAGGATCGTCGAAGTTTAAGAAGAATGCAATCTTACGCCCGCTCTACGCGTCAACTTCTACACCGGACGAGCTGGATCAAAAGTTGTTTGTGAACACGCTGGTCTGCCCGTATCCGTCGGTAGAAGCAATGGACCTAAACCAGCCGACCAAACGCTGCCGACTGCTACGTTGCGAGCCATCCCCTACAGCGTTGGGGCGCAGCCGGCGTTTTACAACTCTCGGATCTAGTTCCAAGACTCTCCCGATCTCGTCGGTAGAATGCCGACGCTCAATTTATCCGGCATTAGACACTTTCATTCGCTCCATAGCTACCACTGGCGGCGTTCAAGGCGAGATCCGTGCAATTCAAATGCTGATGACGAACAGCTCCGCGGTGTTAGCTGTTCTACCGGATCAGCAGCTCGATGAAGGGCCATCTGAGGACACGACTACAGCGGCGCAAGCGTACCCGTGGATGATCATTTATCACATGGCACGTAATCGTTGGTGCGCGAACATTCGACGACCGCACAAAAGCAACAACGTTATGTTCATCGTGGACATCGATCAGCGTGTATTCTATCAGAAGTGTCATGATCCAGCCTGCCAAGCGATCGACTTCAGGTACGTCGAAACAAACTCCAGGTATTGTTGCAACCTCGTAACATATTTGTTTTTTGTATGTAGGTCACCATCGCAACCGCTTCCTTCACACATAGACCTCAGAGCGGAGGTGGCTGTAATCGCTGATTGACTCTGTCGGGGGAGGGGGGGGGCGGGGGAATAAGACGAACAAGATTGAGCCAATTCATTTTGGTTACTTGCCTACTATGAATTTTTCACCCTGCAACAAGTCAACACTACGGAAATACTTGCACTGCGGCAACGATGGCGGAAGAGATAATACCGACGAGGCCGATTGCAATGCTGAGCGTGGGAAAAAGTTTCATGAGCAACCAACCCCCTCGATCGTCATCGTCGTCGCCTACGGTCAATCTCAAGTGGCACGCAGCTGGAAGAATGAACAAGAGGGAGATCCCACCTATTGCACCGGTCGCACACATTGCCTTAGCGATGGTGTATCGCGTGAAGATCGCGATCTGTGCGAGTGCGAGCACAGCTAGAGCAGTGGCTAGACTGCTTTTCCAGCCGAAACCGGATTGAGTTATAGTGACTCCTATGCGAGCTCCAGACTTGCGTCGCCCTGCATAGCTTCTGGATCCAATCTGAGACCAAAACAGAATATCGTCTTCTTCAGCGTGAAGAGAATAATTTGTTCGCCAGAAGAACAAGAATGTGTGCCGGGAGACGACGACCTACAATATGCAAAGCAACCACATCATTCTATCAGCTCATAGCAACCAATTCGGCCGAGAGATCATGAATTACCTCAAGCGCAATGCATACGATGGAGCAGAACGGTATCATGATCCAGTACGCCCAGCTATTCTTCGAAGGCAGATCTCCCCCAGTGCTGATGTAGTTTTGCAACACATCAGCTCGAGTGTCGGACAGGAAGGACAGATATCCGCCGACACCAAACCCAAGCGCCCAGAAGATCGATATAAGTGTAGAACCGATGGATAGGCCAGCGAATCGACCGATTGAACGCCTCCGGAGGGCGTAGAAGGAGTGGAATACGTGATGCGGGCTCGCAAACTCAGTCGCCAGAATCGCCATCGAGTGACAAACCGCCACGTGCATCGTGAAGTAGTCGCTTGTAATTCCTCTCGAGAACAACGGCACGTCACGCTTGTGGAGTGCGGGTGTGTTCGCCAGGACGAAGAAGCAGGCGACAAACAATGACAAAGCAACCACAATGCATGACCGCTTCAACTTTGGATGAGAAGACCACGCCAGACAGAAAGGAATCACAACTCCGATAGTCTGTGGACAAGCGATACATTGGTCAGCATGGCAACCAAAATGGCATTACCCAAGCCGGCAGCAACTTACCAAGAGTTCAGCAAACCGCACGCGATCTTTTAGGAACCAGACCATCGACGGATACTTGATTGGTGAATCTGGCGAGTCAATGTATTCCGACGTCAAACCCATTGCCTGACTGAGCAGCACTGGCAAATCTTGGAAGAGGATAGCAAAATACGTCGCGATGAGGCCACCTGATACCGTGAGCTGAAGGAACCCCGACGCGATTGCACCCTTTCCACCGAAGGCCATCGCAGCAAGTCCATGCAGTGAGTACACCCCGTGGGAGATGCCAAGTTGGACGAGTCGCAGTCTCAAGGCACACGCCACGAACGCGAAGATTGGTAACAAGACGAGAGTGAGCAGGAATCCACCCAGCAAGAAGACGTAGGGCAGCACGAGTGCCGTCGGACCGACACACCCTGCAGCCTGAACAATTGCAACATGAAGAGCGGAGCAGTCCCCCGGTGCCATATCACTGAGCTCTACAAACGTGTCTGGCCCTCCAAGCAGGTCCTCTTCGTCTGCTCCGTGTCGTATACCTCGACCATCGTGGATTGTGTAGGCAGACGCTTCGGACCCCGACTTGATGGTGGCGTAGGCGCGACTCGACTTCGACGATCTCCCCATGGCAGCTCGAGCAGCAAGCGCTCAGACGAGAAACATCGAGTACTGTTGGAGATTAATCGACACCTTTTCGGTGCGCGATCTTGTCCGTCGCGATCTTAGACGGTGCATGGCGTCCGTCCATCAGCGTCCCTTTGTGGTGCTGAGCAGGTCAGCGAACCAGATCGGTAAATAATGTGTCGTCAACGACGGGGGCGAACGGCGGCGCTGCTTGTTGTGCTGTTTGGTGCTTCGGTGTATGGATCTGCGCTGCCAGTAGATGTGGCGACGGGAGACGCAGCGTTCCAGATAGCGGCGGCTTTCGAGAGCGCCCCGGACGAGAACACGACGGAGCTTTTGGACGAAGTTGTGATGCCGGCGTCATTGGAAACTGAGCGAGCGGTGCCACCGCCACCAGCAGAGGCCTCGGAGCCGCGTGATTTGAGACCCGTCGACGTGTCAACAGAGAAGCACCACCACACAAGTAGCCTCCCCGTGCCTTATGGAGGGGCATTTGTCGCCGTGAGTAGTATACACCGGCACATTACACCGGCAGTTTTTTATTTTCCATAATTCTTACCTTAATTATTAGTCGAGAATAGGTTTAATCGATTCTAATACCCAGGAGATGTTTCTAACCAGACAGCCAATCAATAGTCTCAGAACGTTAGAGTAATGAAACACATGTTAAATAGGTCTAAGGGGGGTTAAAGCTTCTTTGAAACCATGTACTTTCCTAATTAATTTAATTTCTTAAAAAAAAAGAAAGAGGGTATGTATATAGATACCCCAACTGATAACATGACAAGCTTAACTTTCGGAAAATACAAAGATCAATTTATTGATGATGTATATACTACTGACCCAGGGTACTGTCGCTGGGTGTTCAACCAACCCAGTCTAAATATTTCTGAGGAAATCAAAATCTTCCTCCACTCTAAGTTTCTAAGTGATGATAACTCATACATGATGACGTGGGGTAAATACCGAGGTAAGAGCCTCAAACAGATCAGTCGAATTGATCCAAATTACATCGATTGGCTTCGTAAGAGTCAATTTGTGATTGATAAATGTCCCAAGCTATTAGCAGAATTGAACTAAGATATTAGTTTTTTTTCTTATGCAGTAGTAAAATCGATTACTTCCCCTGTAAGCCGATCAAAAGTCAGCTCCTGCTCGCTAACAACTATAACCAACATATTACAACCTAGGCACCCTGCGTTAGTTCCCTGAATCTGAATCGATTGAGGGACATCACGATCAGTTAGGCGACTAACGTCAGCAATGAGAACACGATTCGTTAGCGACTACGTCTGGTAATCAAGAAGTCCATTTACCAGCTCAGGAGTCATGTCTCCATTGATAGCTGAAATTTTAGCTACCTCATTAGTGAAATGGTGAAAATCGTAGTCGTGGCTGATGTCGAAAGTTTGCTGGGAACCGATACGAACATTAAAGTTGCGAATCGACGATCCAGGATGTAATGTCCATGGAGCGCTATCGAAGGGACTTTGAAATTGTTGCACAGAAGCGCTGGCAAAACTACCAGTCTGTTCGGCAAATGGAAGGAGGATCACATATTTAGCATTCTTGATAGAAGCAGATAGTTGGAGATCAAACGAAGCATTGTGCTGAGTAGCTTGCTTTCCAATGCCAGCTCGCTGATTAAACCACTGAGCGTAGCAATCATTGTATCGGACTTTCTTGACCGGTTTGGAGATGATAGCTTGAGGATTTTCAAGATGCACAAACGGATCGTATAGACGAGAAGTGGTGAAAGGCATGTAGGTACCATCAACGATAGGCTCGAGAGCATTAACAACGGCACCCCAAGAAACACTGAATTCAGCTGATGCAGCGAGGACTCCAGCCATTGGATTACCCGCGGTTGAGGCAGATACCATCAACGGGCATGTATTCTCGCTCGATAGTGTTGTACTTGTGAGCGACACACCCTTTCCAGAATCTACAGCAACAGCCGAAGTTCCTTGATTAACACGGAAGCGAAGACGAATTTGCGGATTCGCCATCAAATCAAGCTCTTTGAAGATCGGATGTAATTGTGTTAGTTTCACCTTGAGCATGTAGTTCCACGTTCCCATGATTCCATTAGCCGTGGCGACACCGGCAACAAAGGCACCACGCGCAGTCTGATTAGCAATATTGGTAGAAGCCGCGGCGGCACCCAGTGAAGGCCACGAGGATGAAAAATCGGAATTAGCATTTGTAGGGTTCGAAAGAAGACGCTTTACAAGACCGTCATTAACGATCGAGGCACCACCAGACGGTCCGGTAGTAGCAAACGACGATGAGAAAGCGGTGTTGTTAGAGTAGCCATCGCCCGTTGTGGAGCTTGTAGCAACATAATATAAGGCTGATTGAGCAGCATCTGGATAAAGGAATGAGTCAGCCCCGTGCTTTTCAACGTACTGAGGGCTGCAGCTCGTCTGAGCACGAATGTTGTTCCAAAATAGCTTGTAATCGGCCATCGAGACAATGGTCTTTCCATTAAGCTCCAGAGACATGCTATCGATTACATTCCAGTTTCCACATTTTAGGGTGGAACAAAAACGATTGTTAGCAGCAGTTTGTGCAGTACCACCATTCTTCATTGAGACCTTGTATGGTAGCATGAGATATGCATCGCGAAGACAAGCAAATCCTTCACTTCCATTTAGTTGTGAGGTAGCATCTATCGTAATGACTCCATTCTGGTACGATCCCTGATTCAGGTCGATAACGAAGGGCACTCGCTTGCCGGAAGATACTTTGACCTCCGGGTCGCTCTGGAGGGAGCTCTGGTACAGGTATTGATCTGATAGTTGTGTTTCAGACATGATTCAATCTATATGCTGTCTGATATAGATCCAACGAAAAATAATTATGTCGAGGCTCATCAAAGCAATCACCAGCGATCATGATCTTATTGAGCTAGCTGCTAAGATCGAAGTACATATGGATGCTATATACGAGTCGAATGAAATAGTTAAGCCTATTTCGAAAAAAGGAACATATTTGGTGTTGTTGAGGACTCCTGATCGTAATGTAGGTCATTGGACATGTGTGTACAACGGTGAGTACTTCGACTCAATGAGAGAGGCAGCTCCTACCAAGTACGGAATAGGTAGATACAATCCAAAACAGTATCAAGGTACTTACGGAGACTATTGTGGGGTATGGTGCATGCTATGGTTATACTGTAAGCAGAAAAAGAAGATGAGTATGCTCAACCAATTCAAAGACTTGAATTTGACTATACTTTAAATTAAATCAGAGTTTCTCGCAAAGTATATAATCATGATGCTCAAAGAACTCGCAGTTTCATCCGCCATTCCAGTAGCGAAGCTCAAGAGAGCATTCAAGACTGGCACCCTTTCTTTAACCAAAATGAGCTACAGGGTTCTGGTGCCACTCTTCATCTTCATCCAGAATCGTATGCTAAAGCACTTCGAGCACATAAATCTGGTAAAGGAACTCGATTAGCTATCACTCACAAGGAGATTGGCTATCCATTCAAGCATATGCAAGGAGGTGGTATGCACGGAGCCAGCATATGGGGAAAGATTTGGGGAGGTATTAAAAAAGGTTTCAAATTTGTAAAGGATTCGGGTATTCTATCTAAAATCGTCGATGTAGCTGTTCCTGCTCTTGCAACGTATGCTGGACAACCAGCCGCTTCCATTCCTGCGAGAGCTGCTATCCGCTCCATGACAGGAGTCGGTGTTTATGACAGTGATGATGCGGCGGAGGGAGGACGTCTGACTATGGCTGATGTAAAGAAGAGTGCTAAACGTGCTCTTGCTTACACAAAGCGTAAGGGCATCCTCACAGATGTAGTTGATGCTGGAGAGAAGTTTCTTTTAAGCAAAGCAACCAAGCCAGAGCATGGAGATCTAATTAGAACGATGCGTGGTGAAGTCCGTCGTCGCTACGGAGTTGGAGTCGATGCTAGCAAGCCAAAGACTAAGCGATTCGCTAAGGGCTCGCAAGAGGCGAAAGATCACATGGCTAAGCTACGATCGATGAAGAAGACCGGTGGATCCTTCAGGATGTGATAAAAAAACAACGATTTGCCTATTTTTTGGACGAAGCAAGAGCATGATCGACACTGACGTATCACGGAACTTCACCTTCTGATCATTTTGGTTGTAGATGCCGATCGTGATTGTTGAACGTGAACCATTGTGACAATTCATCCATGCATATTGAGAAGGCTTGTAATTAATGAGCTGACCAATGCCAGCATCACCTCTGTCAAAAGCACTCAGTATATCACCAGATGCAACGTACTCGTTCTTGATAAGACCACAACGGACGATGTAGCTACTCGTGGGGTGGATCTGAGGAATGATATTAGATAGTTGAGCACTCGCCACTGTCGCCGAAGTAGCAGGATATGTAGCTGTAGTCAAACCAATCACTGAACCAAAAGCGGCATTATTAATAATCAGTCGTGGAACACGAGTCGTTGTTGGCAATCCTGTACCTCCAGATGAGTAGATTCCAGTAGACGGTCTCGTGTATCCAACTAGAAGACTACTAGGAGTCGGTGAGAATTCAACCTGAGCAGCGTAATATACACTGTTCTCGGTTAATTTGACGTAGAAAACATTGTTTCCAGATGCATCGATTAGATAAGCTCCTGCGTTGACCAGAGCTGTCTGAATACTTCTGTTAATATCATCGTCTTGCAGATTGATGCTGAGCGTAGAAGTAGTTGCAGCTGTTGGAACCTCAACCTGGAAAGTCGTGTTCTGGAATTGAATGGAAATGATGTTATATTCACTGTTGAAGAGACTGATCGACTGGATTGCGCAAACTACATCGCGAAAATCAGCTGCCGAATCGGGGAACTGATATCTCCATGTGGAGTTGTATCCGTCTGATACAAGGTTTGTGCTATCAATTTTCAAGAAACTTGCCATGACGACTATATGATCATCGACAAACTTATTCATAATTTTCAGTTGAAATTGGCTTATCAAAGTTGTATCTGATTTCCCCTTTCACAGAGTCGATGAGCAACATCTGGCCTTTCATTTCCGTTGCTTTGTTGTAATAATAGACGATCGATTGATCATCCACTCCTTTGATGTTGAAATCTCGGACGACCATCTGCAAGTCCCTCTTCGAATTAGCTTTTAGAATCGCTACATACTCAGAGTTCAACCTAATCATCTTATCCGTAGCAAAGTAGCTGTGCGATAGAAAAATGGTACTTAACTTGAAGTGTCGTCCTCTGGTCATGTAATGAGAGAAGATGTTCTTCTGAAGCAGCTTATCATTGCTATAATCGTCTATGATAACGAGCTCAGGTTTGTTCGAGCTCATAGGAGTATGACGCACTTGATCGACTTTGGGAGGTGCATCTGGATCAGTAAATGAAATGAAATCTTCGAGCTTGTCACGGAGATATTCGTATAGTTCCTGGTGGGGATTACGAGCAATAATCGTGAGATGAGCAAATACGTGAGGAGAATGCTTGAGAATGAACATGCAGAGATTGTTTTTTCCGCTAAACGAGGGACCAAGGACAACCATTCGAAAAAGCTTCTGTATGTCAAGCGCTGGGATATCGCCCATAGCGACAGATTTGAACTTCTTCGGAAGCGACGCTCCGTAGTTTGGAATAGCACTCATCGTTCTGTGTTTAATCACCTGACCTATACAGATTGAGGCAAAAAAACATGAGTTCTGGTTTCTCGTATCCCCAACCGATATTCATATCACCAATCTACAATCCAGCCTTTTATCTGACGTTAGACGCCAGTGGGTATCTAACATATGACTATGCACAGACTATATACCTTAGTAAGAACGACTACCGTCTGACATACATCACTGGCATCACTCCAGGAGCAGCCATCAGCGGGCGAGTCTTAGTACTTGATGACACAGGCTCTATTGGAACTATTAGCTCACTCACTGCTACCAACATCTACGGGAGCATCAAAACGGGAGCTCAACCAAACATCACTTCAATTGGTAATCTTTCGACTCTCACCGCTACATCTATAAATGGAACTCTTCAAACAGCTGCTCAACCAAACATCACGTCGATTGGAGCTCTATCATCTCTCACCGCTACCAACATTACAGGTACTTTACTAACTGCTTCACAGCCTAATATCACTTCGATTGGCTCACTATCGACTCTGACTGCTACTTCCATTAATGGGACTCTACAGACTGCTTCGCAACCTAATATCACTTCGATTGGAGCTCTAACAGGTCTTACGATTGGAGGCAGTCTCGTATTCACAGGAGCTTCACGTACAATTACCGGGCTATCCACGCTTTCGGCAACTTCACTGATTGGCACTCTTCTTTCACCGACACAAACCAATATTACCTCTGTTGGCACTTTGAGCAGTCTGACATTGGACTTGGGAGGCATAGGCATTGACACTCCTAGTTTGAAATTTTCAGGTATTACATTTGACCAGTCTCTATATCTCTCAATAACGCAAGGCTCTGCTACTGCTTCAAAAGCAGTAGTTCTAAATTCATCAAATGATATTACTGGTCTCGGATATGTATCAGGAGCGACACTAAATGGAACTTCACTGGTTAGTGGCAACAGCTCTGATTTTGGATCATTATCTATTGGTAGTACGAGTGTTATTACATCTGGTAGGAATATTCAAAACATTGGCACAATATCAACTACGGGTGTAATTAGATCGACTCTGTCTGGAAATGGGCAAACTTTTTCATCCGTTAATGGGACAAGCACATGTGTTCTCTATCATTTCATTAACGGAGCGGCATACTTTGGTCCTAGTAGTGCTCATGACTTAGTACTCCAAACTTCAAATTCAGCTCGTTTGACTATTAACGGTTCTACTGGCGCAATCACTGGTATCAATAATTTGACGGCTTCTGGTACGATTACTGCTAATAGCTTGGCCGGATATCTGAGCTACGGCTACCAAACGGCAATAACTACCATAGGAGCATTGACTGAATTAGGAATCAATACCACGGCATCAACGAAATATTTTGCTATAAAAGGAAGTGGATCAGCATACCTCGACGGATCATATACCCGCATGTGTCGTTTCATCGGTTCTAATTCTACACCCATTGAATTTCAGATAGAAGTCAATAATGGTAATTACGGTACTCCAACTAATGCTTCCTGGATAGGGAATCTTACTCCGAATGACTTAAGATTTGGTACCGATAGTTCAACTCAGATGATTCTAAAGAGTTCTGGATTATTTGGCGTAGGTACAACTTCTCCAGCTGCTGGGATCCATTGCACCAATCAATCGACTTATACTTGGGGAGCAGGCGGAACTACTGTATACCGTATAAGAACTAACGTAGGAACGGTAGAATCAAGTCTTGGTCCGATTACGTATAGCACGATGGGAGCAATATTTGCCGGCTACGTTGGATGTGAAGCAATAGTTATGTCCTCTGATAGACGGTTAAAGCAAGATATCGAGGATGTAGCTATAGGATACCTAAAACCATGGTACGATCAAGGTCAGGTAAAGTCTTATCGTTGGAAGAAGAAGCCAGACGCTGTACCAGAGGTAGGTCTCATAGCTCAAGATATGCTTAATCTTGGATATATCGATTTGGTTGAAATGCATCCCGATAATGACCCAAACCTTCAATCTTCATCAGATTCGGCTTTAGAGCCATTATGAGTCAAGCTCACGGTTAATTATCCTCGGCTCGCCGCGTACAACATGAGGATGATTCAACACCTCATGGACGAGATTGAAACTCTTAAAGCAGTACTTGCCAAGGAAGTTCGCAATTCGCCGTTTCTAACGGCTCAACAATAACTATCTTCGGTGATATATATACATATGGGTTGCACACCAAGTAAAGAAATTAAGTCGAATCTGACATCAGATGAACCAAATCAAGTCATTGGATCGACGGTTTTGAAAGCTGATCAAATTGTAGTACTAGGAGACAGTGTTTTCATACCTACAGAAACCCTGACGGAGAATCCGCGATACTTGAGATTAGTATCAACGATAAAAAATTAGTGTATACCGAGGGTTAGCTAACAAAGCTGTTAGAAACGGTATATCTTAAATTCGCAGGGGTAAGCGACGAAAAACCAAAGTTTTCCGTGCAATCTCTGATTGCTTGACTCGTTTGCGTGCCTTGCGCCACTGAACTTCGTTCAAATAGCAAATGTTTTGACCGTCTTTGTTTTTTTGGCTTGATAGGCCCAGACTCTCCCTCCCTGAGTTTGAGTCTTGCATCTACTTTCGTAGTCGATTTATCGAGATCAGTTGCCCAAACCGCTGCTTGGGTCTTATCGGGTCGGTCATGAACTATGAGATTATTCATGATAGCTTTGAGCTCTGCAACGTTAAGGTCAGCGTTATCACCATAGCTACCTCCCGATTTGGAAATGACGCGTGTGTTAAGGAAGAACATGCTGCAGATCTGAGAACAAGTCTGCTCTATATCAAACGAGTGATAATCGTTTTAAACTCAGAAATCAATCGATTGCTGTACATATCCACCGTGAGAGACTTCAGCTGCTTAATAATGATTGGGGAATCGCTGCCTAATTCAAGCTCTCCTTTGAGTTTATCATATTCGGCTCTAAGCATCTGTAGTGGATCTTCGAGCTTATCGTGAAAGCTGTATTGAAGATGGGTGATGGCTAGGATCTCTTTAAACATTTTCCTGTCATCTATAGATAGCTGGTCATACCCAGATTGATCAATATGTTGCTTATAGACAAGGGTCTTGATCATTCCTTGGAGACTATCACTGATTTGAAGCTTAGGACCGCATTTACGACGATTTGGCTGAACGATAACGAGAGTCTTAGCATCAAGGTCGGGCAGACGAATATACTTGCTACCAATCTGTCTATATACGTACGCCGATGGAGTAGCTAAACCTTGAATTTCATTCAGGTTGTATGTTCTACCACGTCTGACTACTCCGTCAAGTGGAGCTACTCCAGCCCCTCGCAGCCCACGTCCCTCTAACTTGGGTTGAGCGTCAGAATATTTTTTGCTTTCATCTGATAGACTGCTTTCGTAGCTCGGACTGCTGATTGTGTAGCTTTCAAAGCTGATCTCAGGACTTTAGAGTTTGATCCTTTAACAGCTTCTTTAGCTGCTTCATATCGCTTTTGAGCCTCACCATATGCTTGAAAAGAAACTTCAGCATCATCACGAATTTTCTGTAGATCTTCGTCATGGTATTCCCATGCACTTTGCCTCTTGATATCTTGAGCAGTTCCTGTGATAGCTTTGTTTAGAAACGTCAAATTCTGATCGAGATTTGCTCGACGATCTTTATTCAGTTTCTTCTCCTCAATCACTCTCGCTTCTTCAATATTAGTAGAAGGAAACTCATAATCAACATTAGAGAGGTATGCGTCTAGTTCGTCAAAGTATTTTAACCTCGATGTAAAAGTCTCCATCCACTGGATTGTCTTCATTAACCCCTTCCAAGCAACACCGGAAACTGTCTTGTGTTTTCTATCGCTACCAATTGTGATAATATTGAAAGGCCGAGAGGTTGTCGGCTGACCGAAATAGTAATCTGCGTGGGGTCTGATTCCGTTTTTTGTCTGAACAATTGGAGGCATCCGGAATGGAATAGCAATGTGCTTGCTCGCCAGCTGAGTGTAATAATCGAATAGGATCCGTTTAGCATCGTTGTCAGGGATTGATAGATTTTCATCTCTGTCTTCATTCAACCCGCTTTTGATACCATGTCGCGCCTCTCGATCTTCATCGTCGGTTGTCTGAAATTGTTTGATAGACCTTTCAACATCAGGCGTCCCGACCATTGAGAGTTATAATCCTCTGCTTTCAACCATGCTTAGAAATGTGCTAAGAGTCGATTGCCAATCAACTTTGTAGATCGCCGATGCATGCTTCAAATTTGATTCTTTTCCATAAATGTTAATAGATGATTTATTAATCCAAACGTACTGACGGAGATTGGATACATCGGATTTGAACTTTTCCTTGAAAACGGGAAGTACATTTTTCATAATTCCATTCGATATCAGCAGCTCTTTGTTGTTTAGTAAAATCCAAAGTAGTTTTATCCGGCTTTGATCATTGTCAGAGGTTGTTGATGTCGATCTACTGACAAAATGAATGTCATCCAGTCTCCTATCCTTAAGCTTCACATCGAGAGACTCTAAATCATCGCCTGCACGCTTCTTCCCCTTCAAACGCTTTTTATCAGACTGCATGAGTGTTCTCGTTAGATTCTCTTCATCATGCATGGCTCCAACTTCGTCGATTGAGTTGCTTTCACCATCGTAGTAGATATTCTTGATTTTAGATTCAGTAGCTACCCAATCAATCGTTTCATAATTATATCGCTTCTTGTTTCCTACAATGGTAATGAGAGACCCCTTATCTCCGATACGGTAACTAGGATCATCTCTACCAGTCTTCCTACGAATGGGATGAATTTGAAGAGCAACCCAATTTGGATTCTCTATGAATATATTTTTGATCCATGATCTTGAATCAACTTGCTCTTCACTATCCATCGTTTTCTTCTCAGGCGGTATCGTAAGGTCCGCGTTTAATCCAGCATTCACTGATCGAGTTCGAGCCTCAACGCTTTAGTCAGTTGTTTTAGGAATGGCATTTACTCCAACATCTACGACTTGGGGAGATGACTGCGTCCCTACCGATGATGTTGATGAGCTGTTGCTCAGACGAACGGCAGGGCCGGCAGTCGGCGACTGCGACCCCACCAAGGGTGATATGTCAGGGATTTTTGGAGAGTTTTTATCATTGAGTCTTTTTTTTAAGATTTCAGCGAGACTGAGCTTTAATATATCAGGAGTCTCTTCATCGGGACCAACAGATATATCAGTTTGACCCGATGAATTTGTAGTATTTGGAACAGTTAATCCAGCTGGAATATCGCTTGCCCATGAAGCACATTCATACATCATCCTCTTGGTTTTAGCTTGTTGAACACGTCGTTGCGAACGTTCAAGTAGCTCTTGACGCTTCTGCTCACGCTGAGCGAGTGAAGTGAATTTGGGGAACATAGTGGCTAATAGAACGAAGTTCGAAGTAACACAGTTATCTAAGCTCTGCTCTATATCATGCAAATGATAAAAAAATGAGTGGTCATTATTTACCAATAGCTCGGCATTACAGAATCGTGTCGAAACGATGCATATGAATGACATATATGATTACGCTCATTTAAGAGATTTAAATATCGATCCTTGACAGAATGAAATGGAACACCAAATATGTTTTCCAATTCACGTTGATATCTGCGATTTGAAACCGTCTTACGAAAATTTGATACTGCGTCGAGGTTTTGCAACTCAATTTTGATACGGCTTACCTCCTGAACGATCCACAACTTCCTCCGTAGCTTAGCAAGTTCTATATCTTTATCTATGCAGTTCTTACACATTCCTATATATCAAGTCAGATATAAAACACTAAAAGTAATCAATAATTTAGTTTGATTAATATACTTGAGTCAATGCTACAGAGGATGTCTCTATCAAATTTATTACTTAGCTAATTATGTCTCAATATTTTTATGCGGGTCCAATACTCCTTTTCAAGAGTTGATCTCCTATTTTTATTGATTAGGCGAAGGTTTAAGAATGGCTCCCATGTGGTATCATCGTGTCCTACCCATTTGATTTAATATTTGTGCTTACCGGATCGCATTTTCTTGTGGTCTAAGATCTTCTCTGCTTCAAGGATATCCCCTGGATTAATTGTAGCATCACTTGTTTCAGATATAATCACTTTCAGGTCATTTGGGACTTTGTATAGAGTATGTCTATTTTTCGAGCGGATTTGGACTCGGTAGCCATCAATCCCTACCACAGAATATACAGCCTTGCTCCATCGTGCAGCCTCCTTTTCGAACGTCTTCTTCTTGAGTCGATATAGTACATGTAAACCAATACTGAACTCATTCTCAATCCTATCTGCCTCACCTTGATTATGGGTCAGATCTGCTTCCATCACTTGACCACTAGCTTCATTTGACGTCATTCCAATCGATCGATGAACAGTACTGTTGTAGTTGCTAATAACATCGCTGACTAACTTATGGGTAATTATCTTAAAATCCATTTTGATGAGTCTTTGCTTGATAGTTCTGTTGAACCTTTCGATTTTGCCCATAGTTCCATGATCACCTGGCTCGTTGTTGAAATGCTCAATCTTTTTGGTCTTAAAAAATTCTTCAGCTTGTGAATTTATAAATTCACTGCCGTTATCGCTCGTTATTATATCAACTTTGTGAAGTCGAACAAACGCCTTGAGAGCTGTTAAAACAGTAGGTGCAGTCTTATTCGCCAATACTTTAGCATACCCGATGCGGGAGTTGATATTGATGCATGTCATAATCGGTTGTTTCCCCCAGAAAGCAAGATCTATTTGCCAAGAGTTGAGGTTGTGGGATGCAATCTTGAACCCATCAAAGCTTTTCTTCTGCTCTTGGAACCGTTGAATATCTGACTGAGTAGCATACCAATCCTTTACATCCTTCAACGTTAGTTTTGGCTCTATCTCTCGGGCCTTCTGATACAGCGCTTGAGCTCCAACATAACCAGTTCTGGCGTTATAATAGAGTTTGTGGAGGAGATCATTGAGCTGTTCTCTCACCATTATTCTTATATATTATTCAAATAAAAAAGATATAATAGCTAGGAGAACCTTCTAAATATCAAGTGGAATAGTGGTAATGCCATCATCAAGCACTTTCCGCTTGTCGTACCAATACGACAAAGCCGTCTTGGTCTGACTGTATGTGATAATTGATTTTGTCTCTTTCGACAGTCTAAACCCCTTGTTAGTACCTTGAAGTGTGATGCGATCGCGAACGACGGACTCAAACCCATCAGGATTAAGAAAACAATTGTTTCGACCACCTCCCTGCTGAATACCCTTCGCTGAAACTTTTACCTTGTAAGATTCGTCAAGTAGATAGCAAATATAGTTCTTACTCGATAGTGAGACCATAGCATCACCTGACCATTCATCTTTGAACAAACCAGGAGTACGGCGATCAAAATTAGCTACTTCAGTGTTGTAGTCGCGTGGGAACCAATCGTATTTATGCTCCTTGAAGTGGGCGCGTAGCTCAGGCTTGATACAGTCTTGAAACGGATTCTCACAGCTGAAAGCGATATAAGCTGAATCAGTGTCCATCTCC
>JAHQIV010000162.1:0-30825 GCA_030463285.1 Phytophthora europaea | reverse complement strand
AATAAAAAAGTTACGACTAAAAGCGTCCTCGACGCTGTCGACCTCTGTGAAAGATCGTGGCTGGTTAGAACATCGCTTGATCAGCGTTCATAGTGCTTTGGTGAAACATCTCCATCTTGTCACCCAAAGACACTTCCATCCAGAAATCTTCAAAGTCATACGACGCGTCGATCCTGTTCTTCTTCAAGGCAATCATGCGAGCCACTCTTGCTTGTAGATTCAAGCAGCGATAGAATGGCCGCTCTAAGCCAGTGAATACCAGAGGCTTGCCAACCATGTCACCAAATGTCGTCGCCACGTCGAAGGTGCATGCTTTCTTCGCCCGCGATACGCTGTCGAGAAGCACTCCTGTTTGTTCCGTAGTGAGCACGTCCTTCCCTTTGCGATCTTTGAGATCGATGATGCGCGTGTCTTTGATGGAAGGATCGAACAGCTCCAAACGGAAAACGCCGGAATCATCACGGATGAAGCTGATTTGGAAATGGTCGAGCGCGTGTTCCAATGGCTTGAACAGCAACAGACCATTCCTTGCGTCGTCGATATCGGATATTTGCATCATCGCAAACGATAAATATTCGTTGCTTCGACGAAACAAATGCGACGCTATATCACGAGCGACCTTGGAAAAGCAACATCGAGCAACATGCATCGCACCCAGGTCTTCTTTCGCCGAAAGCATCCATAATACTCGCACAATCGTTCCTTGAATGTACCATCCCGCTCAGTCAGAGTTGTCGGGGCGTTTGCGAGAATGTGTGGCAGAATCACTTGAAGAAGGTTCATTTCGGGTATGCCTGCGCGCTGAGGCACTTGCACGATGAGTGTCACTTTCTCATCAATATCAGCCAACGAATCCCGCGAATCCAACGCCACACCGTTCGCGTCGAAGACTGTGAGGTCGGCCGCATCAAAGTTCGCGAGAGCGCTCGGACACTCCTTCTTCACTGCCTTTCGGAACGTATCCACATCTTCAACATCCACGACAACAGAAGTCGCCGACGTCAGAGCGTTCCCATCTTCGCCCTTGAGCTGGAACCATTTCCGCGCCATCGGAAAATTCGAGAATGACTGTCATTGAAATGGGCTTTTTGCAAAAAGCGGAGCCCTCAGCAAGTTGCTTGCATTTTGTTTTAACTTTAACTTGCAAAAAGCGGAGCTGTCCCAATTTGGTTTTCAAAATGCAAGAAACTTGCTGAGGGCTCCGCTTTTTGCAAAAAGCCCTATTGAAATAACCTCAGCTGAGGTTAAGTGTTTTCATAGCGGACGGAGCGTATCGTCTATGTCTCCGCTCTTCCTACCCAAATAGGGGTCGAGAGTACCCCTAGACACCCTCAGAGCGAGCGATGATATACATCATAGTATACAGGATAAATGACAGGATACGTGTACTGTACTGTACACGTATCCGGTCACTTATCCTGTCACATTAGATACATTTTGATTCGCTGAAATCTTAGAAAATTCCACCAATCGCCCAGGCCACAAGTCGAAAATCCCGAAGGCGCGCAGGCAAAGCAGGCAGGCAGGATAGACGCCAAGGGACGACGATGAACGTGGAGGTGGTGCGCCAGAAGCTGGTGGACGGGGACCCGGAAGCCGTGCTGAAGGAGCTGGTGGACCTGTACCGCCGCGCCGAGATCCTGCACACGCCGCAGCTCGGCCGTATCCTCGAGGCGCTCTTCCCCGTCTGGAAAGGGCTGCTGCACACCAAACTGCAGCCGCAGCTGCGCTCCACGACGCAGAATCGCTGCCGAAAGGTGCTGCTGCAGATTCTGAACCGGCTGCCGAGCAACGAGGCGCTGCGGCCGTACGTTGCCCAGCTGCTGCAGCTGCTCATGGAGGTCTTGCAGAAAGACAACGAGGACAACGCGCTCATTGCGCTTAAGACACTGTTCGACCTGCACCGCAACTACCGCCCAGGACTCCGCAATGAAGTGCAGCCGTTTCTGGAGCTCGTGCAACTCATGTACAAGAATCTGCAGACGACGATGAAGAAACAGTTCAGTGGGCCGCCAGAGACGCACAAGTCCAGCTCCGTGTCGGCGGCTACGACGCCCACTGCTGCAAAAGCTGCTGCTACTACGGAGAAACCCAAGGAATCCATGGCAGCTGAAAAAGAATCGACCAATACTGCAAGTACTACGGCGGAATCAACAGAAGCAGGGGCGTCGGCGCTCCAGGCAGGAGCGAGTAGCAACGCTGCGGAGGCCGGTACACCCGCAGCATCTTCATCAACGGCAGTATCGGAAAATAGTGGCGCTAGTACTACAACTGGCAGTGATGCAGCTACGGGTGAGCCTATCTGCAGCAATTTGGAGTCGTTCAAGACAATATCAGAGCTGCCGTTAATCATCATGCTGCTCTTCCAGTGCTATCCGAGCTACATCGAGAGCTATATCCCGATTTTGGTACCACTGATGATGTCGGCATTGGCATTGCGTGCACCCGATACGGCAGCAACTACACACCAATCTCGATATTTGGATTTCTTGGATTGTCAAGTGAAGACGCTGTCGTTCGTAACGTACTTGCTGCGTGGATGTGCCAACCTGATGCGGCCATTTCAAGATGCCATCTGTGAGAACACGGTAAAGTTACTCGTGGCCTGTCCGAAAGACGCCTTTGTGCTACGGAAGGACATTTTTGTGGCGGCAAGACACATCATCTCGACGGACTTTCGGAGAGGATTTTACCCACAGCTAGAACTGCTCATGAATGATGACGTGCTGGTTGGCAAGGGACGTTGCAGCTTTTACCAGATCCGGCCTTTGGCGTACTCAACCTTGGCAGACATGATACATCATGTTCGAGATATGCTAACTCTGGCGCAGGTGAGCACGATCGTGGATTTTTACGGCAAGCGAATCCATGACCCGACGCTGCCAATCTCGATTCAAACCACTAGCATTCGACTGCTTCTCAACCTCGTCGATATCAGTGCTAAGAATGAGGATACGGACGCATGGAAAGGTCGCAATATCCTCTCTCGCATTCTGCTTATCATTTCTGGGAAGTTCGGCACAACCCTGGCAAATTTGCCTATGGCTCTTGCAACTACCCTTCGTAGTAAGTCTAGTGGGGATCGAGGTGATCTACTGGAAGGGGGTGCTATGGATAAAATCAAGCAGTCCAGTCTGCTTCCAAAAGAAGTCGTGCAAAAGACGCCGTACGAGAAAAAACTGGACGGGCTACTGTTGCCGCATATGCGTGTTCAACGCCCTGCGGACTCTATTTCGGAGGAAGAACCGAGTATTCGTGATATCAAGTCTCTATTGCGCACAATGATCTTGGGTATCCGCGCAGTTATTTGGTGTACAGCTAATTACCGAAATCCACACGCAAAGGATTTGTCAACCGTTGATGCCAACAGCACTGATGTGACTGCTGCTTCGAGCTCTCAGGGAATTCACTCGGGGCTAAATGCGAAATCCATGGACGTAGTGACAAATGCTTCTGGTCGGTCGTCTGGTAGCGAACATTTATACCCGTTGACTGACGATGAGCGATTGCTTATCGCGAAGGTGCTTCGAAATGGGCTGCGTTGTTTTGTTCTTTATACGCTTTCCGAGAATACTCTGTCGGAGGAGAAACAAATGTTGGACCACTTTGCTGGAGCATTCACGGTTTTGGATGCCGCAGACTTTCGGGACCTATTCATTTCGAACATTGAGCTGCTCTACGAGTGTATCCTCCAAGACCACGCTATTTTGACGATTCCTCAGCATTTCTTGGCCAACTCAAATGTGAGCTGCTGGTTTGCTGAAATCCTACTGAAGTTTTTAATTACGCAGATGAAGGATTTGAGTGTTGAATCGGAGGGAGATTTGCCGGATACCAAACGTGTGGACAAGGTGATGGCTATCGAGAATCTACAGTTTGAGAAAATGCGTGCCGTACCACAAGTGCATCGCGCCTCCATTGTGCTTCGCTTATTTAAGATTGTCTTTGGTTCGGTCACGCTGTTCAAGTCGAACGAATCAGCGCTATTCCCTCATTTACATACGATTATCGAGTCATGCCTGAAGCAAGCCACGTTCACAAGACACCCAGACAACTACCTGCTGCTGCTACGCGCGTTGTTCAGGTCAATTTCAGGTGGGAAATATGAAAACTTTTACAAGGAGGTCTTCCCGCTGCTGCCGGGTGTATTGTCAGCTCTGATGCGGCTACAGAAGCACATAGGGAAACCGGCAATGCAAGAGGTACTATTGGAGCTGTGCTTGACAATCCCAGCTCGATTGAGCTCGCTGTTACAGTACTTGCCGTCTCTAATGAAGTCAGTGGTGCGTGCGATCTTATCACGCGGTGAGCTCGCGTACTTAGGGCTGCGAACACTCGAGTTTTGGGTGGACAATCTCAACCCGGACTTCTTGTATCCTATCATGACATCTCAGGACCGGTTACTTACGGAGATAATCGAGGCGCTGAACACACACCTCATCCCTCCACCGTACCCGTACGGCGAATTGGCCATGCGGATCCTGGGTAAAATTGGTGGTCGAAATCGTCAATACCTTATGGATCCGTTGAATCTTGATTACCATGAGCACTCGTTCACGGGCATGACTTTCACGTTTCAGTGGGGAAGAGACCGAGATAGTATGGATATCGATATGGAAGGTGGCGGATATTTACTTAATGACGGTGGGAGATTTCCGATGAAGATGGATCTGCTGGTTGCACAAGCCACCAAGGTACTTCACAGATACTTGCGAAAGACGTCTGCGGAGCGTAGCAATGTGAACAAGACTGATTCACGACTTGCGGATGTCGATGAGTTTGAGGAAGGTGAAAACTTGACAAGACCCTCGTTCTTGCTCGAAAAAGATGACAAGACGCTTCAATTGGAGACTGAAACGATGGAAAAAATTCGTGGGTCAATTTTACAGCATAAGCGCTCTGCGTTTGTGTTTGTTTCTCGTGCAGCTGTGGTATCTCTCAATGTAAACTACTATGCAAGTGCGGACAATGAAACAGTTGATAGCAACGGAGACGCCAGCGACTTGGGTTTGCAACATGTGGAGCCGATGCAGAAAGTGATTTCACAGGAGGCCTTGCGTTCCACACGTAAACAGCTATTGCAAGTTTTGTTCGAGACGATGGTGGATCTGGATGTTGGTGCCGAGGCAAAAATAGTATTGGAAGGTATTGCCGCTCATCTGACAATATTGGCGTTGAATAATTGTTCACGAGACCAGCCAGATTTTGCTGTGCTTTCTTCTCTGCATGCATCGACACTGTATGCAGCAACAAGAGGTTTGTCACCTGGTCGACACTTGGCAACGACGAAACGGATTGAAACACTTCGCCAGGCAACCTATGGGATTTCAAAAATGACGGAAGGAGATGTGGCGAATGATTTTTACTCGTTTGTGCAAGGAGTCTCAGTTGCACTCAGCTCACCGGACCAACCAGTTGTCGAATCGGCGAAAGAGTTAGCCACGTTTATCATTAAGACTGCAATCGCTCAGTTTGACTCACCACAACTAGCTGTGGAGCACGGGGGTGCCCTATTTAACAGCATGTGTGAAGTGTTCGCTCACGGCTGCTACGACAAAGGAAGCTGGCGCCAGAAACTAGGAGGTGCAATCGGTCTGCAGCTTCTTGTGGACCTGCTTGAGCCTCAGTGGTCTCACGAAAATGAGCTTACGATTGTTAAGGCGTTGTTTTTCGTTCTATCAGATCACCCTCCAGAAGTAAGTGCAACTGTAAGTGTTGAGACTGGCGAGGCGTTGGTAGAGGTCGTGAAGACCGCTTGGAAGGCTCGTTCGGGGTTCGTGGAGCACCTTGGCGATGATGAATCCAAGAAGAAAGACTTCTTATCTTGCGTTGCCTTCCAAGACACAGAAGTATTCCAGATGCTTGTGGTAGAATTTTTGAGTCCAAAGGCGCCAACACGGCAGTACGCGAAACAATGTATCACTACTGTCGCATCGCTGCAAGACACAACTGCTTCAGCGCTGCTATATCCGTACAACCAGTTGATCAGTAAGCAGATCACTGGATGCAATCTACGCATGCTACCTAGCAACACCAGGACAGGCTACGTAGATGCTATGTCATACGCACTGTCGCTAGAGCCCCCGATATTTTCCCTGACGAAAGAACTCATGATATTTCTTCAGGAGGTATGGAGACTGATTTCGGAAGATTTGCAGCGTGATGGAGTTACAATGGTCGGGGCAGAGAGTCCCAGCAACGTTGGAGGTGCAACGCCGGCGATACCAGGGTCTGGTGTATCGGCCCAGGAATACCCATTTGGACTTTCACAAGCCTGTGAATTGCGCATTGCAGCCGCCAAACTGCTCCGTGCAGCCTTTCTTGCGGCACCAAATGAGCTGAATCAGCACCCTGAGTATCGCAATCGCTTCGTGGGTGTTTTTTTTCGATACCTGACAGGGCAGCCCCCGGAGCTGGTTCAGGTAGCCCAGGATGCATTAACGGATGTCATTCAGCTGAACAAGCAAAACAAGGATGTCTTTCTACCGAAGGAGCTATTGCAACAATGCTTGCGCCCGGTACTTCTTAACTTGGCCGACTACCGGAAGCTCAACCTTCCGCTACTAGAAGGACTGTCGCGCCTACTTACGCTACTCAGCAGTTGCTTCAACGTGACACTTGGGGAGAAACTGCTAGAGCATCTAAAGCAGTGGCGCGATCCAGATCGAATCGTTAAAGCCGGAATTTGGAAACGGGGTGAAGAGCCCGCTGTAGCAGCAGCAATAGTGGATCTTTTTCACTTGCTACCCCCCAACGATGCTTTTTTAGAGCCGCTCATTAATTGCGTGGTGGACCTTGAGGCTGTACTGCCGAAATACGGAAGCTACGGCAAAATGAGCTCGCCATACCGAATTCCATTGACGCGATTCTTGAATCGTTACGCGTCGAAGGCTGTAGCATTTTTCCTAAAGCGTGAGCAGTTGGTTGAGGTGAAGTATTCGTCGCTATTCCAGCAGCTCATTAAGCTACCCGAGGCAGCTCCTCTTCATGCGGTCATAATTGGCGAAGGCGGTGCAGAGTCTGTGGTAAAGGCAACGTTTAACGCTGCGCTGAAGCTTAACGCCCCTGGTTTTGGGGAGGCGAAGGGTGGAGCTGATGTGTCAAGCGACGCGAAGATGCAAACCCAAATCCAACTGAATGCGCAGAAAGCAGCGGCACAGGCTGTGGCGAATGCACAGGCCCAAGGAATGACGGCATCAGCGGCAGAGGCTCGCGGAGTGCAAGCTCGTGCAGCGTATGTAGTGAAAGCTCAAGCTCAAGTGAACGCTCAGCAGGCTTTGAAGGTGCAGTCCCAAGTTCAGATTCAAGCCAACGCACAAAAACTGCATGCGCAGACTCTTGCAGCAGCGCAAGCTCAAGGACTGTCGCTGGTGCAAGCTCAAGCAAAAGCACAGTTCGCTAGCAAAGAGTACATCGCAAAAGCCCAAAGCCACATCTCGTCTGCCGCTATGCAAGCGCCGTTACCTAATCCCGCGATGAGCTCACTGGTCACGCAGCAACAAGCACAACAGCTACAAGCCCAGATCCAAGTGAACGCTCAGAAGGTTCATGCTCAGGCACTTGCAACGGCCCAGGCTCAAGGTTTAAAACCCATACAAGCTCAAGAAAAGGCAAAGCAGGCGCAAGCAACTTACGTTCACCGTGCAAACGCGCAAGCCCAAGCGAAAATTGCCCGTGCTCAAAGCCAGGGGCTGGCATCACCGCTTGTCTTAAGCAGTAGCTCAACTGCTGTCAGCGGTGGTCCATTTGCTTCCAAAGCCCAACAAGAAGCACTGGAGCTGCATTATCAAGGGTTGCAACTTGTTCGTTCGATTAGCAAACTCCATCCGACGTGGTTAGCGTCGCAGACGGTCATTATCGATTGTTTACGGAAACTTTGGCGTTCATCAGCGCGCATCCAGCGGCTCGTTGCGCACGATCGATTGCCAATCAAGTTTCACCTGGAGTCGAAATTGCTGATAAAGTGTTTAATCACATACAGCCGAGCCAAACCAGAAGATGTACAGGTACTGCTCGACATGGTGTCAGTGTTTCTGCATCGGACACCTTTCGACTTCAGTTTCCTGCAAACGTTCTATCGCGAGGAGGTTGCAACGAAGTACAGCGTGGCAAACAAACGCAATCTTATTCGATTGTTCCTACGTATGCTTCGTGAGCCGGGTGCATCCGAGGAACTTAAGGTTCACGCTGTCCAGTTGTTGATAATGCCTGTGCTGACAACGTCGTTCGAGGACTCAAACGTAAACAATATCGACGTCATGGACCTCGACACTGTTATGTGGATGTTACGGGAAATTTTGGCAAGCAAAGACTTTCCACCGGAGGCCATGCAAAGCCTTCGGATTGAACTACTCAAGCTAGGAACTCTGCTCATCCAGCACATGAGCAAGTACGTGACTGACCACCGCAAGGAAGTGATCAAGTTCGCGTGGAATCATTTGAAGGCACACGACCTAACTTCGAAACTCTGGGCATATGTGAACGTTTGCCGTTTCATATCTGTCTACGATACGCCGCCGAAGATTGTTTTGCAAGTGTATGTTGCATTGTTGCGCACGCACGAAATGGACGCGCGTTTTCTTGTTCGAAAGGCATTTGACATCCTCTTGCCTGCACTTCCGAGCCGCTTGCCTTCAAACGAATTTATCAAGGCTATCAAGTGGACGAAAAAGATAGCGTATGAAGAAGGGCATGTTCTTGGGCAATTGGTGCACATTTGGTTTCTGATCGTTCGGCATCCAGCGCTGTTCTATCCATTTCGCGGCCAGTTTGTGCCACTTATGGTGAACTCACTAAACCGCTTGGCTATTCCTCCTAGCAGTACACCTGACAACCGTAGACTTGCGGTGAATATTGTAGACTTGGTCATTTCGTGGGAACAAACTCGGCAAGATCGACTCGCGATGAAGGGTACATTTTCCGCGTCTGGACTAAAGGTAGCAGCAAGCCCTGGTGGAGAGCTAAAACGAAGGCAATCTGCAATGAATACCGCAACTTCGGAGGGAGCTGCGGACGATCATGCGGCGAAGAAACGGAAAGTTTTGCCAAGTGAGAGTGCGAGTCCGTTGGATGCGAAGACTGTTGTTCAGCCGAGTGCTAGTTCAAGTGATGGCAGCTCTACGACGTTGCAAATACAAGTCCCAGCTTCTGGTTCTAGTCAGCAGCAAGGGCAGATCTCGGCATCTCCGTCTTCCGACGCAAATCGGGCGGCAAACAGCGAGGATGATTTTGAGTTGAGCGGTGCTATGGTGGATCTGGTTATCAACTTCGCTTTTCGTTTTGCGCTGGCATCTGCGGACAAGCAGGAGACAAGTCGATTGGCAAAGACGTGTGGCGAGCTGTTCGACAAGGCACTTCGTTTATGGCCATCTGCATCCATTCGCTTTTCCTACTTCGACAAGTTGATTGCTGTAACTGCGGAAACAGTGATTCGGCAGCAGCAGCAGTTACAAGCGAGCATGAACGCTGCTGCCGCTGCTGCGGGAGGGGCGGGACAGCAAGTTCCGATTCCAGCACCACCGCCACCGACAGTTATGCCTCCATTTTTTTCTGTCCCCAAGGGTGCGCCCCTGTCATCACTGGCAATTCTAGACGCTGTCCTAGGTATCTTGAACTCATTGATCACTCCCGAAGTAGTCACGAAGTCCAAACGTCCGATGCCGTACGTTATCCAATATGCACCGCGCATCATGAAGCTGCTTGAACCGTGTTTCGATCGCCAGAACCAGGAGATACAAGCTAGCCTTACAAAGTTTTTATGCCGAATGGCAGAGGTACGTGTGCGTCCGAAATCGTTTGGGACTTCCGACTTTTCTAACACCTACATTATGGTTGGCATTCCCTGCGTATAAATTATTTATTTTTTGTAGCTCTATCCCCCATCTCGCGCACCCCAACCGCTGGTTGTTTGCAAGTTTTACCCGTGGCTACGTGAAATTATAAACGAACGTCTTGTAAACGCAGCAATGTTCCAACAAGAGTTGGGAGCGGGCAGTGTCGGTTTGTCTGGAGGTTCAGCTCTGCTTGCTTCAAAGGCAAAGGGAAAGAACGCAGGTCAGAGTGCGCCTGGCTCTAAAGCTGATAAGCAGAGTGGAGGGATGGCCAATGCTACTGTGGGCCATGGTCACACTCCTGGAAAAAGTAAAAAAGATCCAAGTGGCATTAATCCACTCATAAATCACGAGGCGGCACGGATGCGCTTGCTGTTTTCACAGCATCCTCGCGTGGTTGTGTCACCAACAAACTACCCTGGTGAGTTCATGTTAAAGCTTCTGAATGGTCTTGCTGAGATTACACCTGAGTTTGTGGATCACTTCGCGCCAGCATTGCTAAAGTTGGCGCAACGATTCACGCGTGAACATTTGATTCAATCGGCGGCAGCAGGAAGTGGAGGTGCTCATGGCGGAAAACCTGGAGGTAGTAACGGTACTGCTATGGGCGTGGAAAGTGGGCAAGCTGTTGTGGATTCATTTGGGCGTAACAGAGTGATGGCTACACCATCTTTGGCTATTGTCAATGAATGGAATCAAATACAAGCGGGACGATCCAACTTGGCTGTGAATAATGTAGTACGCCACGTCGTGAAGAAGCGTGAAGCGCCAAGCGATAAGTCAGGGACCAAGAAGAAGGGGGTTGCCAGTGATCAGTCGCTAGGGAATGATGCGGCAAATACCAAGGGCGGCAGCGCGATGAAGAAGAAAATGGGGACGAATGCTAATAGCAGCTCGGTCCGCGGTTCTTTAGTTGCAGGCAGCGGCAAGAGGCCGATTGAGCTCCTTGTCTTGTGCTATGCATTACTAGCAAAGTGCACGTTCACAACGGGCGAACATCGCCGTTTGTACACAAACCTGCTGGTTCACTGCCTAGAGGGATCATTCAACATCCCGCTTTTGCTGCAGATCACAAAGATTGTGGCTAAGATGGTTGTATCAACGGACGCTCGCCATCAAGTTTTGTCCACGAAAGATAAGATGACGCTGCTGGGTAAGATGTCGACGTTTGACCGGCTCAATGAGATATCTGCGTTGCCGCTAAACGAAGAGTACTATCAGTTGGTACTCAAACTCTGTGACTCTCCACCACCCGGTGATGCTAAGCACCACGCTCACCAGTTGCACTTGAGTCCTACACCACAAAGTAGCAGCCTCACCACACACTTTATGGCTGGCCTACTTGCTCCAAATTCCGCGACGCGTGACAAGTTCCTGCAGATTTTTTTTGCAGCAGCTGGCCCCGGACCCGTTGCGCGATTGCAACTTGTGCTACGTCAGGATTGGCAAGCTTGTGGTACTCGATACTGGCCTGTGATCGCTATCGAAACGCTTATGGCCGCCATTTCCCCAAATACGCCGCCATCGATTTCCAGGACGTTAGCTCCACAGTCTCCGGAAAATGGAATGGCGTCGAAAGCTACAGTCCATGCCGAATTCTTGGAGAACTATGGCAGGGTGAACTCATCAGAATTTATGCTGGCTTTACGTGACTTAGCACACATCGATCTGGAGCTAGCGAAGGAGTTGTGGGTGAGCCTGTTTAGTGCAGCGTGGGACTTACTCAAGGAATCGGAGCAAACACAGGTGACAAGTCAACTATTAAAAATTTTGGCTTCCAAGTACAACAAGCGCGACTTAAACGTGCCCCTCAGCGCGTCTACTCCTCGTCGCACTAATGTGGTTCAAACTCTGATGAAGGGAATTGTGAGCACGAGTCACAGTTCGCCCGTGATCACACCTGAGCTGGTGCTGCATATTTCATCCGCTTATGATGTGTGGAGCTGTGCTATTCGAATTTGTGAGTTCCAAGTTGAAAAGTCGGACCTGGGCGTTGAGAGCCGATTGCGATGGATCGAAGCTCTCAGCGCAATCTACAAACAGTTGAGTGAGGAAGATCTTCGCATCGGATTGAGTCTGGAGAACATAGCGCAGTCAGAAACGCGTACGGCGCTAACTCTGGAGGCCCTCGGCTGCGTACATGAGGCGCAGGAGGAATACTTCCGCGCGCTATCCAAAGCCCAGGGTGGGCGTGTGAGCGTAGAGGATGTGAATCTTTTCGAGTTAAGACTGTGGGAAGAGCGCTGGGTGGGGTGTGCCAAACAATTGTGTCAGTGGCAGCTCATGAATGACTTCGCGAAGTCAACACAGAACCAAGAGTTGTTGCTTGACTGCGCTTGGAAACGCGGAGACTGGGCTTCAGCTAAGCAGTTGTTACTCTCTCCGTCTATGCAGTCCTCGACAGAACTGGGGTGTCCACAGACGCGTTTACAACGATTGTACATATCAATTCTTGATGCAGATAAGCGCAGTGCTATTGATACCCTTGCTGCCCAGACTTCCGAGCTGGCGCTGCATCAGTGGCAGGGACTACCGCGTATTCTCTCTCGCGCGCATTTACCACTCATGCACTTATTCCACAAGTTTGTGGAGGTGAAAGAGTCCATTCAGATGATGGAAGACATCAAATCCGCGAGTGCTCAACACGCTGCATTACCGAACCTCAAACCGTCCATTAATACGTGGCGAGAGCGCTTGCCAAACAAGTGGGAACCCATTCTACTCTGGGATGATATTCTCACATGGCGATCGCACATGTTCCAAGTTGTGAAGACCACTTTTGCGTGGAGTGATGCGCAGGTGCTCGCCTGCATGCACGATAGTCCGTGGTCCGTGATTAAACTTGCGCACACGGCACGTAAGCAGCGGCTACCCGATGTATGTCTGGGTGCGCTAGCGAAATTGTATTCAGTTCCGGCCATGGACGTGCAGGATGCGTTTTCAAAGCTGCGTGAACAAGTAAGCATTTGCTACGAAAGTGCAACGGAGTACTCGGGTGGGCTGAGTATCTTAAACACAACCAATCTGGACTATTTCAGCTTGCGGCAGAAAGCGGAAATGTTTCGTCTGAAGGCTCTCTTCTTGGAAGCACAAGGGTCGCTTCCAGAGGCCAACCAAACGTTCTCTCATTGTCTCCAGATCTGCGATAGTTATGGAAAGGGATGGCTTTCTTGGGGCCACTATTGTTACCGGTTGTTCCTCGTTCGGAAAGAGCTTGCGCTAGCCTCGCAAACTATCGCGTGCTACTTGCAAGCTATTCACCACCGGTGCAATTCAGCCCGGCTTATGATTGCGCGTGTGCTATGGCTGCTCAATATGGACGACCGCCGAGGAGTGCTTATCCAAGCGTTCGAGACACACGGTAAGCAGTTGCCAATTTGGATTTGGATCATTTGGATCCCACAGTTGCTCATGGCGCTTGGGCGCCCGGAGGCACCCCAGATTCGGGGTCTGCTACGTGGTCTCTCAGCCAAGTTCCCACAGGCACTGTACTATACAATGCGAGCTTTCTTCTTGGAGAACCGGGACAACGCCATGATGCTTGCCAATCAGCAGCAGCAGCTAGCCACAGCAACTCCAACGAGTGTTTCGCCTTCTTCGAGTGCAACATCTCCGTCTGGAAATCGTACGTACTACCGGACTAAATCCGGTCATGTTGTTGGAGTTCCTACAACAATGCCAGTTGTTCAAGTCCAGGAGGTTCCTGGACTTGTTGGTCCCCCTCGACCAACCCCAGCGGCGTTCAATGCAGCACCTGGTGTCGTGCTGACTCTAGAAGCTTGGAATGAAAAGGTTCGTAACAACGGCGGTGATGGCCATGCGTTGAAAGCTGATGTTGGACCCGTGCAGTACACAGAGGACCTCCTCAACTTTTTGCGCAGATCTCACGATTCGCTTACGTTTGAAATGGAGTGTATGCTGGAAGAGATGATTACTCGTTTCCGACCCGAGCCGGAAGAAGAGCTTCTCACGGCTGTTCACGCGCTTTTACTCAAATGTTATCAGCTACCAAGGCTTACAAAGACAGAGCCGGTGCCGAAGATGCTGCGTGCAGCCCTTGCGAGGGTTTGCCGCAAACTGTTCGTGCTGCTTCCTCACCAGAAGAATGAGAAGCACGAGGCGTTCGTGGTGGAGTTTAAGGATGCGTTTGAACGTGACTTTACTCCGCTTGCAGATGACGACACGCAGCAGCAGGATGGTGCAGCAACTACTCTCTACGAAATTATGAACCGGTTGAAGCGGTGGAAGAGTTTGCTGCAGCTACGTGTGAAAAAGGTGGGCAAGCGAAACGCGGGTAAACTCTACCTTGAGCAATGCAGTCGTCACCTGATGGAGCTCAGCAGTTGTAATATGGAGGTTCCAGGTCAGTACGTGTCGGACTGTGAGCCTATCAAGGATCTTCATGCACGCATCCAACATTTCGAGAGTACTGTGGACGTGTTATTACGCAATGGATTTACCCAGCGGCGTGTTTCCATGGGCGGAAGCGACGGCCGAGCATACTACTTCTTGGTACAGTATGCAATGACCCATATTACACGAACAGATGAGCGGATGATGCAGATGTATCTGCTACTGAATCGACTGCTTCTCCGCCACAAGGAAACGAAAAAGCGCAACACGGTCTTCCACGTGCCGAAGGTGATTCCCCTTACACCACGCGTACGTTTGCTTGAGGACAACTGTGACTTCGTCACACTTGGCGAAATTTACGAGCTAGATTGCCAGATTGAGAACAAGGACCCAGATCTCCCTGTAGAACTCTATCGCGATCGTGTCTGTGAAGCGTACGCAGCAGCAGAGTCCGGTAAAGATTCGAGTAAGCAGGAGGAGGAGCGCGTGGCACAGGCTAAGACTCGTGCGTTCAACGAGATTTGCAACGAGCACGTGCCCGAAACACTTTTGGCCAAGTATGTGCATGGAATCTCGGCGCACAGTGATGCTTACTTCCAGTTCCGCAGCGAGTTTACCAAACACCTAGCACTGTCGAGCTTTCTATCGTACGCGCTGTTTGTGGGAGACCGCGCACCGCATCGAGTGCTTTTATCAAGACGCACTGGTCGCGTGGTGAGTACAGAACTACGGCCTGGATACGCGAGCAGTGGTATTCTGGAGGCTGCCACGACCATGCCTTTCCGCCTCACACGCAATCTCCACAGCTTCATGACACGCCCGGGAGTCCAGGGACCATTTAGTGTGGGGATGACAGCTGCTGCGGAAGCGCTCATGAGTGAAGAGGATATCCTGAGCAACCAGATGTGTCTCTTCTTCCGCGACGACTTGCTATCGTGGCACGCTTCGAAGACGCGCCTCCTTTCAGCTGATCCGCAGTCTGCTGGGCGCGCGTCGTCGCCCGGTGCATCATCAGGCCCGGCATCGCCAGCAGCCGTGGCGCAACGTCGTGTCGAGTCACAAGTGCAACAGCGGGTCGAAGCCAATGTAAGCCTCGTCCTTGAGCGGATTCGCGGTGTATCGCTCAAGAAGGAAAGCGGTGAATCTGCGCGGGGCAAGAGTGTGCGTGAGTTGCTGGAGGTTGCCACGAGCCCGGAGCGCCAGCGTGAAATGTACCCCACCTGGTACCCTTGGCTTTAGGTGACGCTGCCGAGTCTGTAGTTAGTTGTATGCACGTACACAAGTTACTTTGTGAAGAACGATGATCTGTATTGGAATAAATAATTTGCATGTCTTCCAATTGGACACGGTGCAGCTCAACAACTATTTGTTGTGAAGAGCGGAAGAGTAAGTGCGTTGATACGCCTGCGCTCGAGCTGCGATTCGGTTAAGTAATGCGTGTGTCAGCGCGACCACCGTCGTGAGCAGCAAGAAGAGCAAGGCCATATCCGTCAGCTCTGGGCGAAAGAGCCACCGTGATAGCACGGCCACGAGCGCTAAAGCTGCCGTGTACCCTAACGCCTCGGCTAACGAAATGGCACCTTGGACTGCACCAGTCCAATGACGAGGCGGCTTTGTGGCCGATGGCACAGATGGAAACGAGTCTCGAGCAAGTTCATGGCACTGCTCTTGTAAACTCACGCGGAAAAGAGCGTCAGAAGCACCCAGCAGCACCACATACGGCAACGTCCATAGGAACGCGAAGTCCGAGTGTACACTTCCACAACTGCGCGGCAAAGCCGATGGACTCACCGATGCCTTCCGACGGTAAAGTTCGACAACGCTGGACAGAAAAGCACTGACGAGATACAGGAGCATGGCGAAACACATGCGTGTAACTGGGGGGCATGATGCCATGCATGGCAGTAAGCGCCGGGACAATGGTGTCCTATGTGTTTTCTTGAGAATGGGTGTCGCTGGCACTGCGGCTGTGAAAATATCAGACTTCGTCAACGAACTTAACCTGGGACTGTCAGCCTCAGCAGAAGCAGCACCTCCGGTTAATACCCGAGAAAGTCCGAGAAAGAGCAGCGAAGATATTCCAACAGCACTACCAAGCAACTCCGGATCGAAGAGCGTATTCGTAGTGCCTGGGATCAAAAGCCTAGTTTGACACACTTGCACGAGCATCGTAGTGTAGAGCTGTGCGCGTAGGAATGAGGCACATCCTGACACGCAGATGAAAGCAACTGCGAAGAGAACCAGGTAAAGTTGCCGCGAACGCAAGCCCAAGCGACGACACTCGCGAAGTAGTTGCTTCTTCGTTGGATTAAGCTGTCTTGAACTAGCAATCATGGTTAGCAGCCAGCCGACCACGATCAGCAAAAATGATACCAAACGGACAGAAAGTGAAGCGTGAGACGCGAACAAAATCACGGCGGAAAAGCCGATACCTATAAGCGCCATCAGCACAAATGCTAATAATGCGTAGCCCACAAGTGCACGGTTGCATAGCTGCACAAGATTTTTCCAACTCCACGCCCAAATCACTTTAACTGATGCATTGAAGCCCTGTTCCAAAGCTGCAAGCTTATTCTCAAATTTCTGTCTTTCAGAAACGCCAGCAAACAATGATGACTCGTCTAGATAACGATCGTTCTGACAATTGTCCCATGATTTGAAGCAAAAGTAGATGAGTGCTGCCATGAGTCCAAAGCTCATTAAAAGCATGCAGTGGAATCCCCGCGAAGTGAGAGGTGAGTGAAAGCCATCATCCGTGAATGTGTTGACGTCCACCAACAAGAAGTAATACGCTTGAACAAGTGAAGATCCAGCCAATCTGGCAGTAAAGCACCCCGAAAAAAAGTTGTGCCTAGCCAAATCACAATTTGGCTGCTCGTCCTCATCCAACAAATCATCCGATGCAAAGGAGCTTTCACTTTCCGCTCCGCTATCGTCCTCGCTGCTACTCTCTTCCTCATCTTCCGGAGACGTTGGCGAGAATATGGACTGGGGCTTGTAGAACTGAGCTTCGACTCTTAAGGCGATGGTGTTTGGGCAGACACTTCCATGGGCTACTCCAGCGCACACCAACCCCAAAACTAAACTTATCGACGATACCACGGGCGAGAGCTGGAAGGCGGCTACATGCAGCGCTACAACAGCGGCACCCCATAACACAGCGATGCGTTGTAGCAGCAGTACTCGGTCTCGCACGAGATCCCCAACTAGCCCACCGACAAAATGGACAAGTCCGACAAATATCCAACTTAACAACAGTAGAACACCGAAGGGGTAAAGGTCAAGCCGCAAGAAGTGACGCAACTCCAAATTAAAGTTGAATATCGCGCAGTGTAGCACAGCAGTACTGAAAAACAGAAGAACGTACACCAGTGATGAAGTCATCTCGAATTCAGACCGACCTTCGGTGCTGCTGGCTGCACTCGGACTAGGAATAACGTAAGGTCCAAGTTTTCGCTCCGCAGCCTCTCTCCTAGGTAATTGCATTCTGGGTTCCTCCAAGCTGCACAGCTTCCTCTCCAAACTCCATTTTTGCCCCCCTGAACCCGTTTCATCTTCGACAAAGGGAGCAGCAGGACGTAAAGGCTTCAGTTTCTGGCTCAAGCTCGAGCTACTCATTGATTCAGATCCGCCTCCTGTAGCAACCGGCACAGATAGGTCTGCATCTTGTAAATTTCTTTCCAAATCCCATTTGCGTTGGTTTGCCTCCACTTCACCTGCTGAAAGAACAACAGGATTCATCATCGAGGGATTCAAGGTTTGCAGCTTCCGTCCAAAATAATGGGTTTCCAGCGAGTTACCAGGGAACCTATTAACGCGAACTTCGTCTTGCAACCTCCTTTCAAGGTTCCATTTGCGTCGATTGGATTCAACCTCAGCAGCAGAGGGAACGACCGGGTTCATCATGAAAGGGTTCAAATTATGTAACTTCCGTCTCAAGTCCCGCGTTCGAGGTGCTCCACCCACCGTAATCGTCGAGTCCACCATTCGATCTTTCTCTTGCAATCTTCTCTCCAGGTCCCATTTCCGTTGGTTTGCTTCCACTTCAGCTACGGTGGGCGCGACTGGATTCACAATCTGCAGTTTTCGTTTAAAATTACGCTTTCGATCACCATCATTTACGACACCAACCAAGCCCCACATATGATCAGCATCCTGCAGCTTTCTCTCCAAATCCCATTTCCGTCTGTTCGCCTCGACTTCATCTTTTGAAGGCGAGAACTTGTCGACCATGTTCGTAGTCAGCGGTGTCTTGCACTGCCCCTCCGCTTTTGCTACACCGTGGATGAGTCGTATACGAGAGTGCTTAGTTACCGCTCGCGGAAGCTGCGGTCGTAGCGCCTCCGAGTTCAAGAATCCAGGTATTCGAGGCAAAATCCGCTTCCTTTTCCTGGTCGGCGAGCTTGACGACATTTCTGCTGCCTCCTTGCCCGCTACCGTGTCGATACAATCACCTCTGCTTTCGCCATCCATATTTGCGTCGAGCCCCCCGCCAAATGGCACTGGTGTGTTTAGCTGAGACCAACTGCACGCCTCCGCGTTGTTGTCATCGTCCTCTTCCCCCTCGCTCATGCACACTGTTGACCGGCAGAGCCACGCTTCACCCCCAGTCTCGTCGTCGACGACGCTGCCTCCTGCACCCGAGCTCATGGCCGCCGACAGGCTCTCGATCGTTCGGCGGTCCATTGTTCTGCTGCAGTTGGAGATGGCCACGTCGGAAGCGCACTGCTACCGAATAGAGGCGACGTGGCGGCAAGAGCGCGCACGCGCGTTCTTCTCTCTTTTTCCACTTGTGTACCTTCGTGGCGCTGACTATCTGTTGAATTCGTACCTCTGGCGTTCACCTTGTTGCATAACGCGCCTTTTCCCCATGAAACGCATCGAGAAGGCGCGGCGAAGCGCCCGGTTCAGTTTTTGATGAAAACCTCCCACGCGCCAGACACGAAACAGGTACGTGTCAAGTCGTCCACCAGCACTACTGGACCCAGCGCGCACTTGCCCAAGCGCATAAATGCTACGTGCAGACTTCGTCTGACGCTCACGCCCGGGCGTATCAATCTGGAAAAACAGCGCACCATGTTAGTAGCCGTCACTCGACGTTGAAGCGGTAAGCGCATTACACATGGTTGGACGAAATGACTTCCGAACTTACCCCAAACGGTGTGAAGCCTCAAAGCCCACGAAGGTAGGAAGGTCGTCTCCAGTAGTACTCGCATCAAGAGCGCTCTCTGTTCGAGAAGGTAACACGAGTGTCAAGTCAAAATCTCTGCGTGCGGAGCGGTTCGCCACAGTCACACACACAGTCACCGCGCTCCCGACTGAAATGCCCGACGACAACGGAGAAAGCGTGACTTGCAAAGCTGAGTTCGGAAGGAGTCGCACACAGCTGAAATCCGCGTCGGGATTAGCGCCTCGCTTCAACTGTCCTTCGAGCACAGACGACACAAGTCTTTGCATCTCTGCCTGATACTCTTTGTCGTCACGCGAAAGCGGGAGCGGCGATGCCTTCGGGGACCATACAATCGTACGATTCTCCGTGACCGCATCCATCGTAACGGTGACGGCCTGCCAGGACAACGTGAGCAGGGCAGTGAGCCCCGCACCCTGCTTTACTTTCTTCTGCGTGTTGCTTGTCGTCGGTATCGATTGCTTGACTTTTTCACCTGCATCTGGCCCTCCGGACGACTCATCTGCTGCCATAAGCTCCAGTACGAACAGGAAGTTGTAGCACTCTTGTGGCAGCAACACGACGGGAAACGGTACTTGGTCGCCGCTCACGACGCGGAAACGATTCAATTCGCTTCCAAGTGCTTTTTGCGTCCGTAACGATTGGTCCGGATGGAGTTGCAAGTCCCTCACTGCCAACGCCAACGTCGAGTGCGCGTTGGAAGCCCGAGCAAGGATACCCACACGCTGTCCGGCCAGCTCGCGAGTCTCCACTTCAAGCTGCAAGGGTTTCGTGACCACAACTCGCTGCTCAACACGCCGAGTCATCATCAGACTCGGCTGGGTCTCTTCCCTTGTCAGCGAGAGCAACTGCGAGGTCGCCCACTCGTCCCTAAGTAGCGACGTTGTCGGCAGTGCCTTCAGTCCTGGCCTCATACCTCCAGGATTCACATGACTGCTGAGCCCCTCAGCGACACCGACAACACTGGTCTTTGGTGTAACACGCACATTGAGCAGCACTTCTCGGCCCCAGAACTCGTGCCGCACTTTCAAGTCGAACTGGGCCTTCAGCATCACCACAGGCCCAGCCCCGTCCTCTGTATGAGCCACAGACACCTGGCAAAACTGCGTCTCCTGTCTAAACAGAGTGGCGGAAGATGGACTGAAGCCGCCGTCCGCTCCTGGCGCCTCCACGATCTGAATCTGCACCTGAGCACCTTCACAGTGTTCCCGCCAGCGCTGCAATAGTCGTTCAGTATTGAACTCTCCCTGGGTCTTGCTGTCGAGAGCTGTGGGGCCTCGGGATGCGGACGCTACGTCCGCACAAACCTCCACATTCACAGTCTCCCCTATCGGCAGAAGGATAACGCCATTAGGTAAACAATATACTGGTAGATGTGCCATCATCCGTGCTATCCGTAGAGCTACTACTCACCCTGGAAGAGCTCCTTGTTGCGGAGCTGCAGCCGCAGCCGCGCACACCTCCATTCATCACTCCAGGCCTTCATGGCTTTACAGATCCTTTTATTGTCAAAAGTTGATACGAAAGATTGATGGTCCTGTGACGTGGTCGATGCACATGAAGTAGAACCCAGAACCAGATCTCTGCTAAGCTTATCTGAACACCTGGTGCTTGCACAGCCCGCTATTTGTCTTTACTGTTTGCGACAGGCACTACCCAGGGCAACAAGCAAGCTATATAGCGCTTATCAGCACGATTGACCGAGCTGCGAAGTCCGAAATCCAAAAAATATACTTCAAGTAGCTCATGGCCGCAGCCTCCCTCTTCCTCTGCATCGTCGGCACTCCGCCGCCTGCTCTTTCACTCGTTGCTGTATCTCCTGGGACTGCTGCAACGCTCCCCACCGTCGCGCCGAGTGGAAGCGCGCCTTCTAATGCAGCACACGCCCGCTGTTTACGATCGGTCCGCCCAACGCCTTACAAGAAGTAGTCCGGGGCCGGCTTCTTTGCAGGCACACCACGCGCGTCTTGCGGTGCAGCCTCGAAAATCTGCGTTCAGGATTCGTAGAAAAACAAGTTCAGTCTCTGATTTCGCAGCACGAAGTTAGTGCGCTCCCGCTCTCTCTTACCTTGAATCGCTGCTCCAAGTTCTCGTCCAGCTCCAGGATGGCCGCGACATTGCCGCAACGGTAACAGTAGTTGGGGGCCGACCAGACCGTCACCAGCGCGTTATTGAACATGGACTTGTGACCCTCCATCACGAGCTGATGCGCTCTGCAGATTAGCTGAATGTCGTTCGTTTGGTTGAACTGTTTCATCACGCGGCATCAATACAAAAGTATCAGATTCACAACTCGAGGGTCTGAATGAAGCAGACGCAGCTTCTTTCTTACCTTCTCCACGACGTCGCCACCGAACAGATATCCAGCTCCACGAGGACTCAGACCCCAGCCGTCGATGTCTTCAGGGTCGGACCACATCAAGTCGCACATAGCACCGTCGTGCGGAACTTCCTGCTTGCGGTCGATGATGCGAATCTGGTCGAGCGTGTTGATCGACGGGGACAGACCGCCGTGCACGCAGAAGATCTTGTCCTCGATGATCGCAGACAGACTTAAATAATCGAAGATTTCCGTGCAGTACCGCCACACGTTCACCGAGCCGTACTTGCGGAGGCACTCGTCGTAGAAGCCGTACACCTGCGTGATCTGACGGCTCTCGTGGTTGCCGCGGATCAGCGTAATGCGGTCCGGGTACCGCACCTACAGCAACAAGACGAGAGACGAAAGACTCCACAAGTCAGTCTCTCTTCTCTTCTCATCCCCCCCCCCCTCCTTCACGCACCTTCAGAGCCAGCAGCAGCAGGAAGGTCTCGACACTGTAGAAGCCGCGGTCCACGAAGTCTCCCATGAACAGGTAGTTGGTCTCGGGGCACTCTCCGCCCACGTTGAACAACTCCTTCAGGTCGTAGAACTGGCCGTGGATGTCACCGCAGATCTGCACACACACATAATAAATATAGAAAAATCAGTTCTCCCCCCCCTCCGTATATCTACTGTATTAAATACATGGGACGATTCTTCCCCTCCCCCCTCTCCTTACCGTCACGGGGGCGTCGATGCGCTGCACATTGCTCTCGTCCACGAGGATCTCGCGCGCCTTCTGGCACAGCGCCTTGACCTCTGACTCCTTGAGGTACTCGCAGCGCTTGAGCTGCTCGATCTGCCGGTCCAGCTCGCTCTGACTCGCCGCCATTTCCGTCGAACTGCTCGTGCTCGTTTATTCGCAACTGATCGCGTGGTCCCGCGAGCCGCCGATACAAAACAAAAGGAAGGAAGGAAAGCCGTCTCTCTCTTGCCGTCCGGTCGTTTCATATGCCTTGTCACAGGTCAATCCCATCCAACAGAATAAACTAAGAAGTGAGACGAAAATGGATACTTTTTGGTGCAACAGCAACGCTGATCACGCTCTGCACTTATTGCTGCACCTAGGTAACGTTAGCTTAGCTGTCCTTGGCTGCGTGGGCGACATGAAGCGGGTCCTTGACGCGCTCCATGAGCGCCGCCAGCTTGTGCTCCGTCTTCTTTCGCTTGGTCTGCTCCTCGCGGATCCAGCCCATATACAAATCGTTCAGGCTCTTCAACTCGCGCTCGAGCTTCAGTCGACGCTCCTTCTCACGACTGAGCCACTCATTCACGTCGTCAGCAGCGATCGCCTCCTGCGAACGTGGTGGTGCTCCATCATTGCTTAGCGGCGGTTGCTGCTGCTTGCTGTCGCCGTCCTCCGACGGTTGTTTCTGCAGCAATTGACGCGACGACAGCTCCACCTGAAGCGAGGCCTTCTTGCGGAGCCAGGCGCGCTTCATGCGATGCGCTTCGACAACCGCGGCAGTGGTGTCTGGGACGAACATCTCCACGCACACCTTCACGGCGATCATGGCGTGTTCCATCAGGGCAATTGCGACCAGAGATCCAGCAAACGACATCTTTGGGAAGAGTCTGTTCAGGAATCCCGAGTGTAGCCCGAAAATCGCGCAGTTCGTCATCACCGACAGGTAGCCCAGCGCACTAAAAGCATAGTACCAAGTACCAATGCCGTGGGTGGAGGTGCGGTGGCTTCGACGGAAACTCACGCAAAGCTTGAAGCCGTCGCTGCGGATCTCCATAATGTTGTTGCAGAGGCTCCATAGCGAGGCAAGAGGGTATGCCGCAGCGAACAAGGTTACTTGGCTGATGCACCACAACACTCCACAAGTTAGTATTATCATAGATAGCCAGCCATACATCGGTTTGTAGGACGTACCCAAACTGCACAAACATCTCCAAGTAGTCGTCGAAAGTTCCGTCGTATGTTGGGAACAGGAGCTCCGCATCTACCTTGCTGACAATGGCGTCAGTGGTCTTCGTCTCCTTGGCCAGCTTCCCAGCTTCAGACTTCAGTGACGATCGTTTGCTCATGTAGGGCATCAGCTGTTCCTGCATGTTGCCCAGAAGCTGCCGCGTGATCAGCAATGAGCTCAGTGTTTGCTCGAGCAGAACCATATCGCGAGTCTTGAACGCCACGTAGAACAGGAACCCAAAGTTGTTCACGAAGTAAAACAACGCCAGCTTCAGCACGCGTGCGTTCGCAAACTAATATTCGAACAAGGAACAAACACCGTTAGCAACAATTACCGGGTCAGTTTCCAATCCAATAAATACACAATTCAAAAACAAGTAGCTTACATCACTGTCCGTGCGGTGGTTTTCGTATTGTGTCAGCGAGGATGCAAGCTCGGAGTACTTTGCATCCACATACAGCACTACGATCGAGTAAATGATAGAGGGAACAAGCGATACATACTCGTAGAAGCCATCCCACCCCGTGGCTGGTGTAAATGCAATAGCAAACCATTCTTCCATCCAGCAATACACGATCATCATGAATGTCACGACAGCCATGGCAGCCATCGTCACCGAGAAAGTAACCAAATAGCGTTTTACTCGGTCCTTAAACGAGAAGAAGGTGTAGTAGCATCCCTCCACAGGATCAAACCGTTTTTCACCAAAGAAATCGGTGCGGGTGGGCTCAAGTACAAGCGAATCCGAAATCGAGATACCCCATTCATTGCGCAGCGTGCTCTCGCGGCGTTTCCAAAACTTCAAAAATGCTGTGGCCCAACTGGTCACGAGCAGTGAGTACAACCCACGTCCATACGCAGCCCAACTAGGGAAGAAGTCGAGCATGAAGATCAACAGCCCGACCGCTGCAAGCGGCATGAGCCACTGCGTGTACATTCCGAGAAAACCGAAGTAGAAGCCAACTTCATCTCCGAAGTACGAACGCACAGTGTTAAGCGGCTGTGGCTTCGTCCACTCCTTCACCCACGTTTCCACGAGCTCTCTGCGTTCCTCGTCATCGTGCAATGGAAAATGGTCCGTCAAAAGCTGCGTGTGCATCGCTTGTTGCAGCAGTAGCCCATGTTCCTCATCCTGGAACGGTTCGGGCAACACAGCCACATTGTCTTCTGCCCTTCCAATGGTCTGGCCACCGGTAGGTCGGTAGTAGGTGGGGTGCACCTTCAAGCGACCCAGCTCGAACAGCAGGAGATCAATCCTGTCCCCCGAGCAGAAGCGCTCGGACACAGGATCCTCACTCACGTCACCATGCAACGCGCGCTCCTTCTTCTGCTTGATCGCCACCAGCGTAGCGTGTGTGGCTCCCAGCAGGTAGTACGTCTCTTCAGTTCGCGTGCCTTCCTTCTTGTCCTCCGCTTCTTCGTGCTCCTCCAGCACATTCTTCACCTTGGGGACGATGGCCAGGTGGCTCTGCTTCTGCACCATCTGCACGAAGAAGTCCACCGCCTCCTGCGAGAACTTCTTCGTGTCGAAGCACAGCACCACGTCCAGGTCATGCTCGGCGTCGCCACGCGGCGCGATTTTCTACATGTGCATCAGGATACGTCAGTTGTGAGCGGGGTATCTATTGGATCGCACCGTCGTATATAACACAAGACGCACCACAGGCGTGGCCACAATGAACTTGGTCAGCGTGTAGGCGCTGGCGAGGAAGCCGGCACCGCCCACGGCGCCCTTGATCACTGCGTCCGCCACCGTCGACATCGACGTTCTCTGGATCCCGACGTTTTGCAAACTGTTGTTGTTTGTTATTGAATTTTGCGATGGAGGTAAACTACACTGGACTCCAAATCGGCGACACGACACGACACGACACGACTCAACTCAGCTCAGCTCACTTGAGTGTGGCAGCCACAGTGGGCGACTGTGAACTAATAGGACGTTGAAGCTGCTTCTGAAGGTCGACGCTGGCCACACAGCGGCACGTTAATCTCGACATGTATCTGCTCGAGCCCTATCAGCGGCGATGTATAGTGAAACCAAGTCAAAATGCACTGGTGGACCAGTTGCCGTTTTTGTGCATCAATTGAAAGTGACGGATATGGCGGAAGCTGCTCCCACGCAACAGCCCGAGCCCGAACAGCCTGCGGCGGCGGAGGTAGCCACCGAGAACACCGCTGACTCTGCTGCTGAGGATGCCGCGAAGCTGTCAAAGCGCGCAATGCGCAAGCGGAAGCAACAGTTGCAGTGGGAGGAGCGCAAGGCCAACAAGAAGCTCAAGCGCCAGGAGCAGCAGCGGCTCAAGAAGGCCAGTGGAGAGATCCCGCCGCCCAAGGAACTGGACATGAGCGAGGAGGCCGTGCTGCGCCGCAAGGAGCGCGCGCTGGCCAAGCGGGAGGCGTTCCTCATGGCTGCGGAGGAGGGCGTCAAGGTGGTCATCGACTGCGAGTTCGAGGAGAAGATGACCGAGAAGGAGAAGAAGAGCCTCTCGCAGCAGATCATGTGCGTGTCATTCGTGGAATTGGCGGGGTCTTTCGACATGATTTTTCAGCTAATTTGCGGGGGTGTTGTATTTGGCGCAATGGGGCAGGTTCTCGTACGGCGTGAATCGACGCAGCCGCACGCCCATGAAGTACGTGAACATTCTGCTGTGGAAAGTTGATAAACTTGGTATTGTGATATTTACAGCTCTATTCTTCGTATTTGCAGCGCGTACATCACCTCACTGCATGGTGACATCCAGAAGAATTTGGAGAAGATCAGTGGCTTTCACGAGTGGCAGGCCGTAGGTCTTCTGGTTCATTCTTGCTGGAATGTCCTACTTCGGCGCTAACCATCACTTGGTTGTGTCTGTTCGCAGTTTACTGGCTCGTCGAAGAGCTACATTGACCTTTTCAAGAAGGAGTCACTCGTTTATCTTACAGCCGACTCCCCCAACACCATCACGAAGCTCAGCCGCGACAAGGTTTACATCATCGGCGGCATCGTGGATCGCAACCGCTTGAAGGGTATTACGTACGACAAGGCAGTCGAACAGGGCATCGAGACTGCCAAGCTGCCTCTCGATGCCGTCGTCGAAATGGGCTCTGCCACGCGTGTGCTGACCGTCAACCATGGTAGGTTTCGTTGAAGCAGCACGCTCTTTAGTCATCTGTGTTTCCACGCTGATAACATGTTTTGCCTTGCAGTTTTTGAAATTCTAGCGCAGTTTTCAGAAGTGAAAGATTGGGCCCAAGCTACTCTCTCAACGCTTCCGTCGCGCAAGGGTGCGCAGTTGAAGGAAGAGTGACCAAAACACCTAGACCATTAGACAGGCGATGAAAGTAGCGAAAAATACACACATGGATTAGGCTGGGATACGCTCGGATAGTCATCCAATTACGATCCTCTGATATTGCGCAACGCCATTTCTAAACGCTCTTCTGCCAGCTTCATGTCTTTCACCTGGTGAATCATGGAGCACATAGTGGTTGACCTTTGTTAGTCTCAACCCAGACAGAGCTCTACCTTAATCGCGCGTACCTTCAACGCAGCGACAGCGAACTTTGCGTATTCAATCGCGTCGTTGATTTCGTTCTGTGAAATCGGTGCGTTGCGTGGGCGAGACGGCGTGCTCTGTGGTGTGCAACTGGTCGGTGGCTGATATGACGGTGTTGGTGCGGAGGGAAATTGCGTTGGCGCAGGGGAGGGTTGGTATGCTGGTGTCGGGGCAGATGGTGCTTTAGGAGCTGAATACGCCGGTGCGGGAGGAGCAGTAGCAGGAGCAGTAGGAGCAGCAGGAGCCGAATGAATCGGGGCGGGGCCGTGCCAGGTACTGTCAAGCTCGCTAGCGCTCATTGCACCAGCAGATCTCGCCGACTCTGTGAGCGACGGGAAAGGTGTCTCTTGCTTGAACGCGGGCTCCGAAGGTTGGGGTGGTTGGGGGCTTGACACTGGCACAGTTTGGGTTGGTGGTTGCGGGGCTGAAGGAATGGATGTAGTTGACGGGGCATCATCGGTTCCATCTTCAGCCTGGACACATATAAGCTGAGATTAGCTTTCTACCAAAAGCGTATCAAACAGATACATAGCGCTTACGCTTTTCAGATCGAGACCCTCCGGAGGTCCTGGTGTCGGGACTTTCCCTTCCTTGATCGCCTTCAAAATCGTCGCCGCCTTGAATTTGCAGTAACGTCGTTTCTCCACAACCTGAAAACGAAAGAGAATTAAACACCACCCCGTAAACCCCTTACACCACTGCAACTTACATCCTCCGATACGTCTCCAAACTGGTTCAGAATGTCAAAAAATGTGCCAGCAGCGTAGAACGTGCGAGCTGTACTCCTACAGAAGTCCACCAACACGAATTAATGCCCCCTCTTCCTTTCTTCGCTACACCATCATCCCTCACGTACTTGTTCGCCATCCCTGCGCGGTCCTCATCGTCTGCTTTCGAGAAAATCTCCATGGCGAAATCCTCGCAGATTTCCTGTCATCGAAGTTTCAATCAGCAGCCTCAGCGTAGGTAATTAACTCACTGTCCCACCAATGCGCCCACGCACCTTTCCTTCCTCTTGCGTAAAGTCTGGCAGCTTGTTCTTCTCTTCCTCGAGGCGGTCCATGAGCGACAGCAGGTAATCCGTCGCGTCATTGGACGCGTCGTTCTCGCGCAGCTTGATGCCGAGCTCCATAGCATACTGGCGGCAGAAGTAGGCGATCAGCTTGGACTCCGGGCGCGACGTGTCGCGGTCCAGCTCCTCGGCGCGCCGGATGAATGGCAGCAGCGTCTTGAACGTTGGCGGCACCTTCACGGGCTGCGGGTCGGCCATCTTCCGTGCGACTTCTAGTCTTCCCTATCGCAAATGATTACAAGTGATCACGGTGGATTATTGTGAATGTGGACCACACGAGAGTTAGAAAATCCAGTTTTTTGTTTTTGCTTTTTCGTGAAGCCATATTCACTTCAACATCGACACGGCGTCGGCAGCGGCTCGGTCGTAACCTGCAGCTTCACGGGATTATTTTCTCCGCGGCGCTTGACCTGCACGGGAATGTGGCGGCCGATGGTGTAGCCCACTGTGGTCAAAATGTCCTTGGTGCTGTGCACTGTCTTCCCGTCGAACGAGACGATCACGTCGCCGGGCAGCAGGCCTCCTTTGTGGGCGGGCGAACCAGGGGCGACCGACTTAACGATCACGCCTTCCTTCACGTCTGGGAACAACCGGCCGATCTCCCTGAGCTCTCGCGTGTTGAAGTTGATCATCTGCATACCGATATAGGGGCGCACCACCTTCTTGTGCTTGCGGAGCTGCTCAATCACTTGGACTGCCGTGTCGGCTGGGATGGCAAACGAGATGCCCACGCTGCCATCCACTTTCATCGTGTTAATACCGATCACGTCACCGTCCAGGTTGATGAGCGGGCCACCAGAGTTGCCAGCGTTGATGGCCGCATCCGTCTGGATGTACTCGCCTCCCTTTTGCGGATACCCGAGCTCGCTGCTGTGCCGGGCTACGGCGCTGATGATGCCGGCACTCACGCTGTTCTGCAGGGAAAACGGGCTGCCGAGGGCACACACCCACTCACCAGCCCGCAGCTCTGACGACGACCCGATCGATATCATGGGCCATTCCTTCACATCGTCCGACTTGATTTGAAGAAGAGCAATGTCCGAAAGAGGGTCTGTACTGTGGATCACAGCAGGGTAGTTGCTGCCATCCGCGAATGTCACCTACCCATCCACGTCCAACAGTCAGTGTCCTTATACGGCTGGGTCTAATGAAGATGCTGCAGCTGGAACCAACCTGAATTTTGGAGTAGCGATTGCACCTCGCGACAACGTGGGCGTTCGTCACAATCAGACCTTCCTTCATGATGACGAATCCAGACCCATTGCTAGCAACGTAGCCTATGGCGCACATCATCCGCAGACGCATCATATCAGCACGTGCACGCTCATACATAATGGCTCGTTCGCGCACCTGAATCAACTGCGATGTTCACCACCGCCGGGAACGCCTTCTCTACAGCGTCGGCGATGAAGTTTCGCGATAGCACGCTGTTCTTCCCCGTACGTGCCTCTAAGTGCGCCCCCTCCCCTGCAAATGGTGCAGTATACACGTCACATAACGAGTTCCTGACATCATCGTACAGCTCAAGGCTCCGCTACGAGCTAACCTCGCTTGTCGTAATTAATCACTGCAGCCACCGCGAGTCCGACTCCAACGACAGCGTAAGCGCCCGATAAAGATCCCACTACAAGGCGACGGCCGCCCGCTCCTGCCTTGCTCGAGAATAGACGCCGAGCGCCGATGCGCGCCGCAGAGCGAGCCGCAGAGCTCTAGCGCCGCCAGGTTGTGCTGCAGCGTCGCGGCAGCCAGCATCGCCTCGGCACTTGTGACGCTTTGACAAAAGTGACCGGATTGGCTAAGACCCAAGAGAAACATTGGCGCGCCGCAGAGCGAGCCGCAGAGCTCCGCCACATTTTCGAGACAATTCGTCTGTGGGTCACCCAACATTTGTATCGAAACAATAGACCAATCACCACTCGAATAGATTTCCGCTTCAACAGCAATAAATTACCTCGCAGTCTTCGTTCCAAGAACAACAAGAACAAGAACTTATCTTTTCGTCAAGCTTGGAGTTAAAAAAGTAGTGCATGTACTGTATCATTAACGGTGGTGCTCCATATTATCATGGTCTAACGCCTACGCGAAGTTCATCACGAGTCCGATAACTGCGACAACCCCGGCCATAGAGACAGTGGCCAGCGAGGCCGAAGAGGAGCCGCTGGAGTCTCCGACTGCACTAGCCACTTCGCCAGCCACGGAGCTGGCGGTGCTCCCAGCGCTGTCAAGCACACTTCCTGCCGTTCCGGCGGCGTCGCCGGCGGCGCTGGAGACGGTGTCAACAGCTCCATCAATCCAGCTGCCGGTCGCGTTCGCAGCAGCTTCGGCAGCACTGGAGACCGTGTCGACGGCCCCACTGACCCAACTTCCTGTGGCATCCACAGCGGGGGACGCTGCGCTGGCGACGGTGTTGGCTGCATCAGTCACTGCACTTCCAGCAGTGTTGGCAGCGGAGGTCACGTCGCTAATGACGTCGGCGACAGCGGCGTTCTCGGTAGATGCGACGGCAGCGATGGCGGCGATGGCGATGCAGGAGAGGAAGCGGGTCATCTTGAAAGGAGGTGAGTTTGG
>JAHQIV010000161.1:0-30981 GCA_030463285.1 Phytophthora europaea | reverse complement strand
AGTGCCGGATAGTCGTCTCGATATCATCACAGGCTATGAAATGATCGAGGACCTCTATCTTGTGAGACGCGGATGAAACCGTGTGAGTCTTCACTTTACGGCCCTCACCGCCCGGCAGGCGGGGGCGTCCTTTTGGACGTCGGCGCTGCGTTCTGGCCATCGAATGGCAAACTGGTCTGTGAAAAATACAGTTCGGGGTCCTGTATGTGATAACATAGGTTGCACAGTGGTCCTTCCCGCGCGGTCTCTGATTGGCTAGATGACTACTGTATGCCATAACATATAGAAGGTGATAACATAGGTAATTCGGTACGACAAAAAATCTAACGGTGTCAAAAAATTTGATTCAAAAGGTAGAGGTATTTGAATATATGCGGACGCTGATTGGCTCAGAATTGTAGGTTTTGTAGCTGTGAGGATAAGCTCTCGTTTGGTGGTCGTTTGCTGAAAACGAATTATAAATAGCAACGTTATTGTAATTTATGTGAAATGATTATATTACGGTGGACCAAAGAAGTATCATTCAATGAGACCAGAAACAACATATGAATCTCTTTTAAACAAGGCTCTTGTTGCTGCACCCGAATGGGGGAAATGTGACGAGACACCCGCACCCGAATGTGCCCGCGAGCTCCCGAATGTAGAGGAATTATCTTAACCGAGTGGATATCCACTCAGATTTTTCCTGGAGACGACTGACTGCAACCCACTCACTTTCCAAGGTTGAAATTCCAAAACCATCAAAATTTCACGTTACCGTTATCTTTGTATCTGGCGTGTAGGCCCGAGTAGCAGGGGCATCATTTGGAGTTTGGCATCGGCACCGCAGTGGCCTATCGTGTGGTGAAAAGACTGGGAAGGTCCGACGCCCGCGCAAATGTGGAAACCGCACCTGCTCCAAGTGCGGTCTCAAGCTGAAAACGCTCTGGCAAAAAACAAAATTAGCTTTTCATTACAACTAGTCTTTTATTGACGCTTGTTGAGACCTTCGATAACCATTTTTGCTTGTTTTCGAGCGTTTTTTTCGAGATCGTTTTTGGATCATTTATCATCCATTCGGGCATGGCTATCACCTGAATCAGCACAAATATGACCAAAACCAGAACAATTATGCTATAGCCTATAAATAGTTGAAGAGGTTCCTAGGACGATGTCTCAAAAATCACAGTAGCATCATAATTATCACACTCTGTTCCATTCTTGATTTAAGGAGCATAATCAAACACTCAGAGATATCTGAGTGGATATCCACTCGGTTAAGATAATTCCTCCCCGAATGTACCAGACAGGACCAGAATGTGCCCGACCTGGCCCGAATCAAATAGAGTCGGAGCTATATCATCATGTGATGAGCGACGAAACTATACTCGTAGGTAATGTATATCCGGAAGCAATTGACGGTTCTGAAGCCCACGTCTCCACCCCACTTTGTTTTCACGGTACCGGTACGCATGTAGCACAATCGCGGTTACCAAGTGGATCTAGTCAGCCCAGGAGCGCATGATTGCCACGAAGAAACATGATCAGCCTTCCAATGCAAAATGTAACTTTCATTTAGATGCTCATACAAAGATAACGATCGCGCAGGTACTGAAGAAGGCGCTTGTTCACCAGTCCCAGAGATTCTGCACCTGCAAACTGCTCAAACGCCGTGAGGATGTATACACCGCAGTTATAGTTGTCAGTTTGAATCCCCAGATCAGATTCGAAGAAGCTGGTGTGGTAACGCCTCGTGTCCACAACCGGCAAAAAACGCATCAAGTGCTGCGCCACCGCTCAAGCACTGGCCATGTAGCTTGACGCCATGGAGTCGTACACAAGTATATCCATTCTTGAGAGATCAATCATGATCGAGCACCAGTGATTCCCATTGCAGTTTATAGGGATCAACACGAGCTCATGTGTCAATCCAGCTAATGCACTTTGTAGTGCATTCACGTCGGTAGTGACACGACCTTCGACGACAATTCCGATCACTTCCGGACTGACTGCCATAACCCCACTGTCGGAACCGAAAAGTTGCTCCATCACGTAGCGAATAGTAGTGTCACTAAGACAACCTCGCGCAGCCAGGTCTATAAGCTCCACCTATGACACGAACAAATAAATTAGTACACTCAGCCTTAGCAAATACCAGTAGTAGTCACCAACATATTGCCTTTCTGGAAAAGATTGGAAGATTCTTTAATCTCGTCGGTAGCTCAGTGTCCTCGTCTACAGTAAACGATGAGTTAACTTGCATTGAGTGGTCAACCGTGCGGATCCTGTTCAATGCGATATCCAGTTGCTTAACAGCTTCGCGGGCGCGATTTACGCGCTTCATTATTGCGATCGTCGATGTCGCAAACACACCCAAACCAATAACCTCGATGGCTATTTCGTTCTCGTGCAGGCTGGTATGTGATCGCTGCAATGCTACAAGTTTTGCAATGCACTTCCCAATCAAATCATTCGGGAGAACTCGTGTCAGCTCTTCGGGGTTTAGAATCGTCTTCTTTCGCGGGAGCTTGGTCAATACATATGCGATTGGAGCCCCTGGTTTTTTATCAAACTGAAACAGTTCAAATCGGTTCACGACGTTTGCGGACGAGGAATGGGTCGCATTGTCCGTAAGCATATCAGTGACCGTCGCCAGTGACAAGTTTTGTTCGAGCATGTCTGGGTCATTTATGGCCATCTGGATATTGAGAGCCCTCTTTGCTTTCTTCACGGATCGTTTCTGCTTCGATCGACCCCGGGCCCGAGGTGGGGTCAAGATTGCAAAGGTTCCCACAGTCCATTTCTTCCTGAGAGCCTTTTGGCTGGCTGGTTCGGTCGGTCTACCGACCGAGTCGGGGGCTGGACAGACTGAGTCGGGGGTTCGACCGACTGAGTCGGGGGCTCAATACTAGCTCCGTGGTGTTCCCCAGGAGCGACTGAGGTATAGATGAAGTTCAGGGTAGTATCATCTATGGGATTCTCTGTGACGTCAATCGCTTGAGTTGACCCATCGGATTCGTAGGTGGCTGGAGAATGTGACACAATTTCGCCAGCATATCCAACCGTGTCTGTCAACTCATCAACCTCGTCGGATATATCCTGCCGTTGTCTGCGCAATACCACTGGTAGTTCAGGGAACTCTCCAGCCTTAACGAGACGTACAACCTGTCGCAATAATTTCATGGCCTTGCGGTATTGAGGCATGCCTAGACCACTCATAGTGTCACAAATTTCATTGGTGACCCGTGTGGCCTCGCGGTACTTCCTGTTGACATCCCATGGTAGATTCTTCACTCTTGGTAGTACTGTAGACACATTGAATGCTATCTCCGGGGTCTAGGTGGTTGATGCAGATCGTAACGAGGAAAGAAGCCACCGGGGATTGAGCAACTGAGTCGGGATGATTGTTTCCAAACCGATCTCGCGCCGCAAGTAGAATATATGTCAGCACGGCAAAAGGCGCGTGGACATGAACATACACGAGCACTCCCAGTTCCGCTTATTGACAGCATACTCAGCCCGGGGTTCATCTAATGCGTCATCATCACTGGTATTATTCCGCACGAAAACAATACTGGGGACAGATTCATAGTAGCTGTAGCTCGCACGACGAAGAACATATGTATACTGCTCAAAGATCAGCTCACATGCGTGCGCACGGACAAGGTTGGCGAGGTTACCCATTTCTCGGTCGTATTTGGGATCTTGAACCACAGCAATTTTGTAAGTGATGTTGCCAAACCGTGTCTTTTCTTGACTTTGATAGCACATAATTGCTGCAACACACTTATCGAGACCCATGAACGGGTCAGTAGCATCTTTTAGCTGCTTCCACGACGACTCAAGGCGGTTGTTCGTGTTGTTACCCAACGTAACGATATTTGACGCTTGTACGCGCACCACAGCTCTCGGCAGGCGTCCCAATTTTTCTGGAAGTTGCTCTCGAACGAATGTGATGCACTAATGACAGGTTCTGTCCCATCCTCCTGTCCGGCAGCCCCACCGACTAAACCATCACTTTCTGTTGCCCCACCGACTGAACCAGCGCGTTCGGTTGCTCCATCAGTTGCTCCACCGACCGGGACGTCTCGTTCGGTAACTCCACCGACCAGGACGTCTCGTTCGGTAACTCCACCGACCGGGGCGTCTCGATCAATCCGGCTACAACTCCACATACGGGGTGTTATTGGGTACTGCCCGATAGATATGAGATGCCGCATATAGCCTCGGTGCTTGTCGTATTCCAGCTCAGTGCGAGCATACACTAGCAATACCATCACACTCTGGAGTTGCTGCTTCTGCCAGGAAGTAAACCCATATTCTGACGATGCAATCTCCTCGCGGAGATATTTGATGACGTGGAACTGGCAGAGCAGCACCGTGACATCAGGAAAAGCTGCCTTAAACACTGACATCTCAGTGAAGTCCTTATCAATAATTACGCACTGAAGTTTTCTCCACCCTGCGTTGTTCGCCTTGAACGCCTCGAGCGCCGTCAACAAAGTCTCATAGCGCTCGTTCTGAACGACAGCGTGTTGGACGAACTGACCCTTGTCAAATAAATCGTGTGCCATGAATGAAAATGCCTTGTACTTCGAGGCGTTGGTCCCATGGGTCGCGTCAATCATAAGAACCTCCGGAAACCGATCAAAAATTGTTCTCATGTGATTCGTTTGCAGAGTTATACCTGTTGCGACTTTCTGAAAATAAAAATTACATTTAAGAAATGTGCAATAATTTAGTCTGGAGTACCCACATAAGAATCGCACCTTGCCATCGATCTTGTCAGCAAATATACGTCCGACATTTCCAGGTTCATCTGAGAATTCCACCATCCACTTCTTCAATAGACCTTGACTCTTGGCGAGGGCGAATGCCGTTCCCTCGCGACTTTAACTTCCCGGCATGCGTGCACACCAATGTTTTGGCATAAGTCTCCCATAAGCTCGGGATCGGAAGTGCCTTCGACTGTTTCTCCTGAATCCCCTTGTTGCGCTCCTCCACACTCTTGTTAGTACGATGGTGAAAGCTCTGTACAGAGTACGTATATGGATTAGAGTCGCCGTAGATATCAGTAACAACCGCAACCTAAATACCTGGTAGCTCTGTGCTGAATAAAGAGCCAAGAACGAATGAAATTCGGCCCAGGATTCGAAGCGTGTCGGCCCGAGTGGCGGACCGTAGTCGTTGGACTCATTCCCGGCCGGCCGGGTGTTGAGACTTGCATCGTCCACGGCAGCGATGCAAGCCGGAAGGTTGTTGCTTTGGCTGGACCAGCTTCGGCCAGGTCCTAAGCTCGTATATCCCACAGAGATACTATCACACGTCCAGCTTTCACCGGTGCTCTCGTCGCTGTCGCTAGCTGCATCAGGCGGGCGGCGCTTATGCGCAATACGAAGCCGCAGTTCCATGGCCACTCGGCGTGGCGAGAAGGGGGATTTTGTCGAAATGGTCAAATAAGTGGCGACCGTCAGGCAGAGTATACGCTATACGCAATCCGGAAGAGGCACTGGAATAGTGGTACAATGTAGCGGGTTAGGCGTTACAAAGACAGTCAGAAGGGTGATGCTCCATTCGGGTGTTCTAACCACTCTCTTTAAACAAAAGCATCATTACGGTCGTTTTGAGGGTTTCAAATGATTGTGCAGGGTCTAAATATAGTCCTTTGGCTCCAGTTTGGCGATTTTAGAGTGCACAAAGCTGCAAAATTGACGACGTTATCCAAGTCGGCATCAAGCCCCCCCCCCACTCGCAAAAAACAATATTCTTCAAATTTTTGTTTTTTGTATTGTTAAAACCACGATGTCCTATTTTCTTGCAAATCGATCGCTTTAAGTGCTTATTAAGCGGATGAATCCTTGTTTTGATATATAAATAGGATGCCACTCCGATTTGGCGTTCCCCATCCCTGTTCATATATCGCGGATTGCCGTCGATTTATAAGCAAATGGGTCCGAATGCCTGGTATCAGCTGGGCATTCTGAGGGCAGCTTGTAAATATAAACGGCGTCCCAGATCAACGTGGGTTGCGAACTCGAAGCTGTAGCATATATAAAATCGATATGAACACAAATAATACTAAGCCCCCCATATTAGGCGCGGAGCGATTTTTGCACGAGTAGTATCTGCTTGTACTCGTAGTTCTGGCTGCTGCACCTATGCGGCTATTGTAATAAGTCCAGGGAGCAGAGCATTCATTAGCATTTGGCCGAGATTTGCATATCTATCGCCAATCCTACGATTTAGTATTTTCCGTACCCCTGTTTATATGTTTTCTTCCCCTCCTTATCAGCTTAACTGGACTGGACATAGTGGTCGGTTTTCACAATAAAAAGACTGCTCTTTCAAATGGCGTAATTGTCGTAATCAAAATCGTCTAATGATTCGTTTTGTTGCTCTAAAATCTGGACAAAACGAAAGTATCATTAAAAAAAATGCGTCCTATTCAAAGTATCACTAATGACCGGAAAGTTTGCATGCATTACATATAGGCCAGCAGCGTCAAATTGATACCAGCGGCGCTCCCCATCTCTCTCGACCTCCCACTAGAGACTGCTACCTCCCAACACCTACTAACACCCTTTTCGTGACTCTGTTGTTCACGAAAACGTCCTTGAAAGCTCTGTAGCCAGGTTCGTAACGCATTGGGCGTCGTCAGAGGTACTTGGGAGCATGGTTTTTTTCTTTTGCGTTTTTCTCAAAAACGTGATAATCGACAGCTGGCCAACCTCCCGTCTTTCAACACCCACATAAAAAAACTTTAAAAAAATGATAACAGAGGCTTTCAGACACCGTGCCAAATCTAAAAGTACCTAACGTAAAATGACGTGGCGCGCTAGAGCATTTTGACTACAACTTTTCATTATCGGCCTTGGCTCAGACGTAAGGCAAAACAAAATACCCTATCAAAATTTCTTAGTGCAACTTTTCGCGCGCGCGCCAAATTTCAAACACATCTGAAGAGGCGCTGCCCTACCGGTTTCCTAACTTGTTGTGAAAAGCTGGATTGCCCTCGAGAAGCGCCATAAGACCACTCTCGCGAAGTATGTAGATATCATGTCGCTTCCCGTCTACAGGACCGTACACGTGACAAATTATTCCATCGGGAGCGACGGCAGTCTGGAACTTGAAAGCGTGTACACGCTTGTGACCGTTATAGAGGGCTTCTTGGCCCTTTCCAGGGCGGCAAATTGGTCTCACAGTTTCATCAATATATCCCCATACGCCTTGGATTACGTCGGGGTTCTTTGATAAAATTGCGCGGCCGTATTGGTCCAAATTCTTCACGATCCGCCCCATGTCAAAATACAGCAAGTCACCAAACTCCTTCTCCAAGTGCTCGACAACAAAGTAGAAAATGTGGCACAGGGTTGACGGGGCACGACCGAACTTGCCGCCATGTCGATGCACCGCTGTGGAAACAACATTCGACGGAGACATATCCCCAGCGCATCAATCGCTCTAGCCCGGACCCCTTCCTTGGTTATCACTGGATCTGGTATCTTTAGGTATTTCACGAGTCTCTGTAGGTCTCTCGTGAGGAAGCGAAATTGGTCTTTCGCTTCTTTTTCGGTCATCGCAAGGAGGTTGAGTCGGAAATCTGGAACTAGAAGTCGATCCCGGTACGAAAGCGGGGCGTTTACGACCAACTCCAACATGAGCAGCATCGCGATCTGTTCTTCTCCTACAGTTTGGTGTTGTATTGCGAGCTGGAAGCCATCCACCACGCGCCTAGAGAATATTTGGCGATCCGGCTTATGGCTGCACAAATGTCTTTTGCAGCCCGTTCAAAGGTTGCCGCGTGAATGCACCTTAGCTCGCCGTCAACACCGCCATGAGTAAGGTCCGCATTTCTGTGGAGTGGTCGTATGAAGAGATCACTCGCTACTTTTTCGTATCTAGACAAGCGACAGCAGCAAGTTGGAATGACTCCCGTGGCAACTCTCTACAAGATCGGCATACTCTTGACCAATTGCATCACAATCGCAAATGGCGGGAACAACAACTCGAAGTATTTCAATTGCGCTCCACCAACGTTCGATGATTATTTCAATCTAACAAGTGAGAACATCAACTGAGTAGTGACGCGGTTTAGATTAAATGCAAAACACTTCATTTTTTGCTGGGTGATAAATTAATATACTGACCGTGATAACACCATAGTCGTTGCCGAAATGAAACGAACACATCAATCCATTGAACTCGCTAACTCCGTGATTGTGCCGAGTCCAAGCGGGACTTTTGATGCTCAAATTGCTCCCGCATAAAACGGAGTTCATCTCGGCGTTGCTGCATTTCTTCTTTGCGGAGTCGATACTCCTCGTTCCATTTCTGTTTGTCATCCCCTTGCCTTTTCCGCTTGAACACCATTTCTTCTTCCCATCGCTTCGCGTCCTGCTCAGCCTTTTCTTTCTTTAGAGAAAGAAGGTTGTTCTGGAACACTTTGTTATCCGCCCGAGTCTTAGCATGACCCTCCATAAACTCTGTCACAATTCCAGCTGAGTTGACGAGAGACTTCGACGTGGTCGTTGGCTGCAAAGTCGACGCTGTCGGATTGGGGGCTGCATTCTCACCCTGGTCCGCGCTGCTGTCAGACTCGGCGCCTTCACTGGTCGCGAATTCCCTTTCACTCCTGCGCTTTACAGCTTGTTCGCGAAGTATTTCACCTTGCGTCTGCAATGCCGCTGCTTTCTTCGACTTCTTGTGTTTCTTTGCCGTTTTAGCATCTTCGATTGCTTGACAGCCCCGGACAGCAACGAGGGGTCTTGTTGCATTTTTGAGCACAAAACTGCGTGTTTAGCGATGGGTTTTGCGCCAATCGATAGATATCATTTAGCGCTTTCACTCAATAGTCTTGCGTGCTCTTAATTCGCAAAACTAGACATATATACAGTCTCAGAAGTGGGTCCGCGGAGTGATTCAATACTGAAACCAAGTGTAGCAGTCAGCCAGGTCCAGAATTCGACCCAAGGTTGCTGCCTCGGCTCTAGTGGATCCGGTACGGAAATTTCCGTTTGGTTTGAACGTACGAGACCCCGAGATACGGTTTTCCAGGACCAAATTTGACGTAGTGAAGAGTCGCGCTCGCAATATTTTTATGAGCTACGTACTTTTGATACTTCTTTTTGCGATTTGTCGTGCTTCTGAAAGCCTCTAATGATACTTTTGTTTTAAAGGGACTCATATATTATAACACTGTATCAAACCTCAGTTTCGTGTGATCCACTCGGCACATAATATGTTTTTACCAAATCATAATATGATTTGGTAAAATCATGCGTATCATCTTATTATTGGACAAAACCAAATGACCAGGAAATCACTTTATAAAACCTCAAAACGGTATGCCTTCTAAGTTACAGCGATTTTTAAAGTGATGGAAACGCGAGGCTTTTCCCTTTTTTTAAATTTTAGGCGGAGCCTATTCGCCTGAACAGGTCACCTTTTGGCCCTTTCGCCATATATCAAGGCAATAAGGAGTGCAGGTTATTCTAGATGAGAGGATATTTAGGGCACCCCTCCGTCAGATTTACATTCATCGAAGCCGGGGCTAGAGTTGGCGTCGCGGTTGGTGAAATTCCAGTACTACACTGGTTGTTGTTTTATTTTCGGCATTGCTTTCGTAGCCGGCGGTTCGAGTGGAGATTTTAATTTTAAAAGCGCCGTTGGTGATAGTACTGTTCGATTTGGCTTTGTATACGTCCAATTCAGTGATTTTGGTGCAGCTGCTGCTTTTTGGTTTTTCAGTAGTAGAGTTGGAGGTTCCGTGTCGAAGAAAGTGTTGGTGGTGTGATTGCCGGCGTGTGTTTGCTTCGTAACATGCCTCGCCCTGAGATTCCCGAGAAAGGTCACTTTGACACGAGAAAAGAGTGTGGGTGGATACTTTTATTGTGGGTGCGAACACTGCAAGTTGAAGTACAGCAATGATCCTGACCGAGACCTCAGAGCTGCTACTTTGTCGAGCATATAGAGACAGACGACATCGGCAAAAGTGCAATGCGTCCCAAGCAACTATTTTTTTTATCGTCGTCGTTTCAAGTTAATGACGATTCGAATGCGAGAGCCAGTATAACGTCTCTAGCGAGAGAGAAAAAAGTGTTTGTTAGCAACCAAAGTTCCTTCCACTCGTAAGTCACCATCCAGCTCCAACAACATGCCCTCGACCAAGACGCATCAGCACCACCCCTGGCAGCTACTCGCTTTGGCAATGCCTCTGACCGATGCTCAAGCTCTCCTTGCAGAGCTCAAGAAGTACCGCGTCGACAAGAGCGAGTGCAACGTCTGCATGTGCCCAATGCCGCAATCAATGCGATTGCAGCGCCTGCACTGTTCACGTACGGCATGCGCTGATGTGACCACCTTGGAGACATGCCCATGGCGCGCGCGCGTACTCTGATGTCAGCTGCAAAGTCTTGTCACTTTAGAAGACGCCTACGCCCACGTGACTCTGGCTCGACCCCAGCGGCGTCCGGTGCTGACTCTAGCCATGAATGACGTGCTGAAGGAGTGGACATCCCAAGTATTGAAGCCCAAGCGCACCAGGGACGCGCTCCTCCAGCGATTCGGTTTGATCGAAGCTACGGCCCCGAATCTCTCAGCTGTTCAGCGCTTTGCGCATCACCATGTCACAGTGTGGCTGGACGGAAGTGATCACATTGACACTGTCCGAAAGAAAGTGAAGGAGGCAGGATACACCGGCCAAGAGGAAGAAATATCAGCATTTACCTTTGCGTGGAGCACCGACAGCGATGGCAGACCGGTCATCGGAAAAGGCAGTGATGCGGATCCGTTTGTCGTTGATATTAGCTCCAAAAATCTGCTTCACCGTGCTGATTGAGATCCAGCGTCGTTTATTCTACACGTCGACGCAACCTACAAGCTAAGACAAGCTGTCTATCCCGTAGTCGTGGTCGGCATTTCGGACCGATCTCGCCAGTTCCACCTCTTGGGGGTGTTCATCGTCTCGCAGCAACAGCAAGCGAGGTGCTATGACTGCTGCAACAGATGTACGGCCGTGTTCTCGGGAAATCAATGCGCTTTCGGTACATGATGGTTGACACGGATACCACCCAGTGGAATGCGATCCACGAACGTTTTGGCCACGACTCTTCCTACGTCTTCCTGATGTTCTTCTTCCACGTGGCAAGGGAGATTTACGAGAAGACGCGCTCCATGCACCCTGGGACAGCGGCAATTGTCATGCCGGATGTTCATGAACTGTATTTCGCATCAAGCGAGACAGATTATCACGTAAAGCTCGCAGAGGTGCAAGCAAGATGGTCCAAGTCTCCCGGGGTGTCTTCCTTCCCCGGATCGGGGTGTGAGGCACGAGATTGATTTAATGCTGGGCATTAAATACTGCATCAGACGGCAGTGGCCGCTTCCGAAGGAACAGGTCGACGTGATCGACGCCTTCTTCGCGGCGAAGTATTCCGCGGGCATGGTGCGCGAGCCGAAGTCGCCTTACTCGTTCCCGATGTTCTGGGTACGCAAACTCAACGGAAAGTGGCGCATGGTGCACGCCTTCAACAAGTTGAACGCGGCAACCATTCCGGTGTCGACGCATATCCCTCGGAAGGCTGTGTTGCAGAACAACATGGCAGGCTGCACGATCTTCAGTGCGCTCGACATGGTCGACGGCTATTATCAGCTTCTGATGCATGAGTCGGGCATTCCGCTTACCGCGGTAAACACCCCCAGTGGGATGTTGTGGGAATGGTTGGTAATGCCCCTGGGGCATGTCCAACGCGCCCGCCACGTTCAATTGGCTAGTGCCGCAGCTCGTCAGGCCGATGCGGCACTTTGTACAGACGTACTTCGACGATATCTTCGTGTACAGTCGTGCCTCGGAGGGTAAGACTGCCGTCGATGCACATCTCGATCACCTCCGTGAGGTTCTCTTGTGCATGCGCGAGAATCGCCTCTATGCGAACATCAACAAGTGTATCTTCGGCGCCGAAGATATTCCCTTCTTGGGATGGTTCATTGGCAAGGATGGTGTCCGTGCGGACCCGGAGAATGTGTGCGCGATCGCGCAGTAGTCAGTACCTGTCTCGCAGAAGGATCTGCGCAAGTGGCTCGGTCTGGCTAACTTCTTACACAAGTACAGCGCCAACTATGCCGAGATGGCACGGCCGCTGGTCAACCTTCTTAAGAAGGACGTGATATGGTCTTGGACCGCCGAGGCTCAACAGGCTTTTGAAGCCATCAAGAGCAGCCTTCAGAGCGCTCCGATATTGGCTCTGCTAGACGAAGATCGCCCTTTCAACGTGGTATGCGATGCATCCGACTTTGCAATTGGCTGCGCCCTGCCGCAGGCTGATGCCGAGGGCCGTGAACGGGTGGTCGCTTTCCAGTCGCCAGTTGAAGGCGGCGGAACTACCCTGTCCATGACAAAGAGCTCTTGGCGATGAAAAAAACGGCTTCGTCAAGTTTCAGGCGCACCTGTTACGTCAGAAACCCTTTGAGATCTACACAGATCATGCCTCGTTGAGGACGGCGACACCTCTCTCTGCGCATGGCGCGGTGGCTTTCATTCTTCGCCGAGTACAACTTCACGGTGGAATACAGGCCAGGGAAGCAAACTGTCCTCGCGGACGCTCTTTCTCGGCGGCCAGACTACGAGTATCTGGCCTACCACAAGTCACCGGTCTATGAGCTTATTTGCGAGGCGTATGCCGATAATGACGACCACACAGGTCTAGTGGCGGCGCTGAACGCTCCAGACAAGTCCGTCGAACTCACGGCACGGCAGCGTTCGCGTTTACGCCGCTACTCGGTAGTGGAGGGCTTGCTCTACTACCAAGTAGACGAAGGCGACGAGCTCCGAATAGTCGTCCGAACGACAAAGATCTGCGTCATCGGGTCCTCTACGAGGCTCATGATACGCCGCTCAGTGGTCACCTTGGGCAGGAAAAGACGTACACGTCGGTGGCTCGCAACTTCGGGTGGGTCCACATGTACAAATGGGTACGTACGTACGTACAGACATGGGAGACGTGTCAGCACGTCAAGCCTGCGCCGTCGGCTTCCACTCCTCTGATGAGCTTGCCAGTCCCAGCAGATTGCTGGCGCTCCGTGAGCATGGACTTCATCTTCGAGCTTCGAGCCGACGCGCGTGGCCACACTGGCATCTTGGTGTTCATTTGCCGTCATAGTAAGATGGTGCGGTTGGCCGCTGTGCGGAAGAGCGTGACAGCGCCCCAGGCGGCGCAGCTATTCGTGAACAACGTCTTTCGTCACCACGGCCTCCCCGAGGCATTCGTGAGTGACAGAGACCCCAGGTTTGTGTCCCACTTTTGGTAGCACCTCTTCCGACTTCTCGGCACGAGATTGGATATGACAACAGTGGACCATTGCAGACCTTCGCTTCGCTTCGGTTACAAACGGTCTCTCTGAGGCCTCTGGGAGAGTGTGATGTATGATGCATTTGCGGTCAGTTGGGAAAAGTCTGATGTATTTGCGGTCAGTAGCGATAATTACTCCCAACCCGGTCCGTTAAGAGCATCTCCAACGCGGAGATAGCATCTGGGTAGCAAACCGCAAAATAATATGGAAAACACCATATTCGGAAAAGGTTTGGTCCCTCGTTTTTCCAACGCAGGGCACTCAGACCTAAACCTCAGACGCTACCTTTCCATCTGTTGTCCAGTTTAAAGTGACCTTCTCAGAGTGGGCAAGTAGTGGTACGAGGCACAAACACTCGGACAGTCTGAACATCAAATCAGGACATCAAATCCATGCGATTTGAGTCGGTAGCGGGAATATATTTGAGGTTTGCTCAAAATGGGGTCTGCGTTGGAAGGCGACAGGCCGTAATTTATCGCAAACTGAGGTCTCAACCCTATTTTGAGGCCCGCGATGGAGATGCTCTAACGGCCGGGTCCGCAATGGTACATATCCTTTAATATCGTATTTATCTTGTATTTGATATACTGCTAGGATCTTCGTTATTGACGCACATCACTGTACTGCAAGCGCCTTTCCCAGGAACCTACCGCCAGCTGCTTCAGGAAATTCCATGCTCGCGCGCATGGCATCACGCATGTGGTACGCAGTCCTCTTTCCATTATACATGTATTAAATAATACATGTATAATGGAAAGAGGACTGCGTATTATTTAATACATATACCTAGAAGGGTCCCTTACTATTATAAGGGGCTGCATAGTATCCGGTCGAGCAAGCTTCTTTTACGGCCCAAACGCACCATTTTCATTCAACGTAACATCCTACAGTATCGCCGCTTCGACGGGCAACACAAGCCGCTCCTTGACTAAGCATGCGACGGTCGACAGTGTTGTCCACTTGAACCTCCAATCTGCATCATTATGCTCCAGCATCTGAATGCTTGTTGATTCGGAACCTAAAACTGACAGCCTGGTCGTCGTGACTATCCAAAAACCTGAAGCACGAGATGTGCTTTCGGGTCTCGCTCGCGAATCAAAATGCAGGACGTGATTGAAGTTCCGCCCCGACGCATCGACCGAGCGATATCCGGTGTTGACATTTGGATGTGGTTGTCCGTGCCGTGTCGTTCAGACGCGTGTGTTCGACTGTAGAGCTCATTCTCGAATCTGCCCCGCAACCGCTAAGCCGGCAAACAGCACCCAAGACCCAACCATGCGCCTGCATTACGCTTTTCTACTGGTCGTGGCTGTCCTTGCCTCGTGCAGCAGTGTCATCTCGGCGGCAGGAGAAGTGGAGGACGTCAAACTCCTGGCCACCACCTCCGTCAACCAAGCGTATTCTAGTGGCGATATTCAGACAGACAACACCAACAAACGATTCCTGCGCACGTCTGACACCAAGACTGCAGAGGATGCTAGTAGCATTAGCCAAAACGGCAATTTCATCGAGCATAAGCTTCAGAGAGCGCTGGCAAACCCGAAGAAAACGCAGAGGCTGTACAAAACGTGGTACCAAAAGGGGTACACTGCGAAAGATGTCGCGAACCAGTTGGGCCAGGATGAAAGCAGAGAGCTCAAAGCAACGTACCAGTCGCTCTACACGGGCTACGCAGCCTACGTCAAGGAGCAGCAGGCTCAGTAATGTAGCCAATGCTACATCCATAGATAAATACTAGACAATAACGATTATAATATACAACGGCATTCCGGGATTTTAGCTCGTTTAAAACCTGTCTTCAGTTGCATGGTAGTCGCCGAGGATTTTGGTACTGCACCACAAATGACGACCTCGATATTTTCTCCAAGATGTAGTCCAGAATGGGACGCTTGGTCACTTCACTCGCTCTATGGGACCGTAGAAAATCTAGGAGACGGATATTTTAAAAAATAAACCAATTTCCGTGAACATGCACCCTTCAAGTCGCTGCAACCAGCTTCACTCCCTAGTATGACGACCAAATCACAGCTACGAGGCTTTCGCGTTGAAGCTCAAGCATTCAGCTATGTGGTCATGTGTCTGGAACGACGTAGAACTGTGTCATTACGGTATTAATCAATAGCTGGAAAATGTAATCGTTAGGTGTTTTACTTAGCTGTCGACCCTGGAAATCATGCGCGAAATATACAGTCCTCAACGGTGTGTGAGCCGACTACCCCTACCGCTGCACACACGTTTGGTCAATAAAACTAGGCGCTATACCAGCAATAATGAGTCTCAGGTGATGCCGGTGCTCAGGAGGGTTAGTTTCATTTTTCATTTGCCTCCTGCCTTGTTGTATCGATAGCAGGATCGCGATAATACTCGCGAGTGTGGCTTTACTTGTTTGCCGCTAGAGACGTTTCTTGCATGTGTCGAAAATCCTGTCGTGTACCATCGTTTGCGATGCGGGAAGCTGCTGTTTGTGTGGACGGCGATGGCGCGATGCTGCAACTATTCAAAAGATAGTCTGACGCATGTGACCTAGCGCAGGTTTGGGTTGCTTTTTAAATTCAAGGAAAGCTGTATTGTACATATAGATCCGATCGATAAATGCGAAACTGGGTGAACTGTACCACAAAGGATTTAAATACTGGGTGGTCGACAGCTCTTTTCGCGCTCAACGGCTGGTCAGCGGTTCTTTCGTGTTGTGCTCGAGTTTCTAAGTACTTCCGTGTTTACAGGATATAACACATGTACAGTCGCCAAGTGCAGGTACAAGTCTCTAAATGGATTGCGCCTCCTGCAAGCTCCTGCAAAGTACAGTACATGTACCGAGACTTGCACGTAGTTTACGCCATTAGCACACCGCGCATCGTCGCTTTGACAAGCGACACAACCAGTGCGATTCGTCTATAGACAGTTAGATCAAAACGCTTTGACAGGCTGTGGACGTCGGACTTGAGCATCGTTGTTCTGTCGTTGGCCCATATTGTCCACTTGTATCTAATATTAATCGTTGTTGCTCATGCACCACGGTACCAACAACACCGTAATCCGTCTCGCGATCTTCTAAGCTGTGCTTGGGGCGTTTAGGCTCGCCCACCCCCACGTTCGCATTTCCCGGTGTTGATGGTTCTCACTGGCGCAGCGTCGCTGGGGATTCTTCTCGAGTTTTTGTTCGAACACTCATTCCCCAATTTCCTGAGCAACAACCAAGCCGCACTAAAAAAGCTGCCAACAATCATGCGTCTCCAGTATCTCTTGGTGATGGTCGTGGCCACTCTTGCCACAAGCAGCGGCACTGCTTCAGCAGCAAGAGTCCTAGACAACGCCAATCTCGTCTCGGCTGAGCAAGTCCAGCCTATTGATACCGTCCAGACAGACACAAGAAGCAGGCGATTCCTGCGTACTGCTGATACGAATATCATCCACGAGCCCCACGTGAATAACCCAGACAACAAAAAAACTGTGTTCATTGAGGACAAACTCCTGAAGGCGCTGACAAACCCGAGGAAGAACAAGAAGTTATACGAGCGGTGGTACAACAGCGGGTTTACGGTGAAACAAGTTGAAGGCGGCTTGCGGCAGAGCGAGAGCAGAGAGCTCGAACTGGTATACAAGAACCTCTCGGTGGGCTATGCCAAGTACTTTAACCGCCGGCGATCGCAAGAGAACAAGTGAGGAGAGGAATTTGATACTCTATGATTACAGTTGAGCAGTCAAGGATTTACCCATAGGTAGGTAAATCCGTAGAAGAGTTGGCTTAGAGTCTTAGTGATGCGAAGCAAATTAAACATGTCAATACACATGGATGTCATTTACTAGTACTCGTTTACTGCTCTTCTTGGACAGGAATTCTGTGTCAGTTCATTCATAAGAGCTCTAAAATGAGGCGCTGTTTGTTATGCGAACTGATGGCTGTAGTTCAGGTGATCTGCATTGTTCGAGCAATCGAAGATGACTGGTAAAGGCTCCCGAAGCTGCCGAGCATTAGAATTGATTCTTCGTCACAATACTCAATTAATACTGTCTCCGATTAACTATGGCACTAGCTTGCATGCGTTACCCGATTGCAAGAAGAAAGTACTGTACTAAGTCGTAAACTATGCAAGGAGGGGTGGCCAAAACTGCACCAAATTGGCACAAAGCCGAGATCTCTGCGTCGCGCATGGAGGTCGAAGTCACTGTACGTTCAGTGGTTGTCCGAAGTTGGGGCAGTCCAGGGGGCTGTGCCTCTCGCACGGTGGCGGTCAACGATGCTGCGAGTCAGACTGCCGCTAGTTTGTTCAACTCCGCGAAGTTTTAGCGAGAAGTGGCTCTTCTGTAACCCTTCAACCCGTGCCAAAGACCACAGACTCCAAGTTCTCCACGTAAATCCACTCAACTCACCTATTCTGCTCACTAACCATTCGGACCATTCGCGAATGTACGAGCCGATCGAGACGATGAAAAGATATCCTCTCACGATCCACCTAAAAACTACTTACTTCTTCAAGTAGAAATTCGGTTTAAACGGATGGATCACAGAGGCGTTGCAACTGAATTACGTAGCTGAGGCAGGATCGATCAAATACATGTAACCTACGGCAGCACAAAGGCAAACACAAAAAACATACCACCTCATACTGGCTTGTAGAAAGATTGACAACTCGCGTTAGCCACCTAGGATTGCGTGAAATTATCCCTATGATCCAAAAACTGCAGATGCTGCAGCATCGTGCTGCACGATTCGTACCTCGCCGGGTTTCGCTTTTTCATGCCCCCCCCCATGCAAAAGCAACTAAGCTTACACATCTCAACGCACGCCATAGGATAGTTTACATCAAGCTAGGTATTAAAATACGCAAATGCATGTACCTGGAGGGGAGTCTGGTGGTAGCCGCTATCAGGTTGTTCGAGTATCAATCAAGTTCCTGGACTGCAGAAGAGAAAGAGGAGCAACGCTGTTCGGTAGAAAACAGCGTTTGAGCTGTGTTTCTCATGGTGGACCGGGGGAAACGTCAACTTGGGACGATCCAGTAAGCGAAAGGGATGGCAGACGAATGTTGCGAGGCTGCGTAAAGTGCTGCTAACGGGTTCTTCAAAGCAGAGGAGCGACTCAGTTGCAGTTTTTGCCGGATCTGGAGCAGTGAGTATGAAAGCCACCTTTGCTCGGATGCAGAGGGCTCGTAACATTCGAGGGAGTTCAGCCATCGTGGAGCAGCCAGAGGTGCCGGTGCCAGTGCCCGCAGGGCCGAGAGACAAGCGCAGCTTCATTTGGGTTTCTTCGCGCGACGCGGAGATCTACCCACTGGTCCTTTGTGTCTCAGCTGGCATTGCGATGGGGGCTTTTAGTCTCATTCGCCACATGATGCTTAACCCCGACGTGAACCTAAGCCGTGGCCGCCGCGAGACGCCCACCTGGGAGCGCTACACGCCCGAGGAAGGAAGAAAATACTCGCGGGACCGCCACCACTTCGCCAATCTCAAGCCAAACCCGATCAACCAGTTTCCAGAGGCTAAAACGCTGCAAGAAGAGGCTGATGAACCTTTTACCGAGCATCTGTAAGGCAGAAGCGAGATGTCCAGAGAGGAGCAGCAGCACGTGGATGCACACAGGATCAATAGGCTTAGCCCCGTATGAAGTTAGTACGACTAACCTGTTGAATGTTGAACACAAAATCGATTTTTTGCGTTACCGAGAGTTTGTGATCAGACGTCGACCTCGTATTACTCGTTGTCATTGACCAGTACCTCCGAGCCATTCTGCATACACAACATGAGCAAACGATATGGGGAAGATTATATAGCTATCTGGGAGCACATACCTGCATCCCGTAGTAGCTCACTTCTGCGCTGTCATCGTCGAGCAGCATCGGCATGCTCTGTATATAGAGAAAGAAACACGAAGTATTCGACGTCAGACACAGAATTGTCATGAACGCATTGGGAGGTAGGTAGCCTCACTCACCCTTGAGTCGCTGCGGAAGGATAGCACCTGGGCTGGAACTTCCACGCCAAACTTGGTTTCAATCAGTAGCTTCAACTGCGCAACCTTCATCTGTTGCGGGATTTTCTTCACCAAAGGCTCCAACGACGTGGCTTTCATGGACATGGGGACAATGCTGACCTTGATGAGGCTTGACGCCAACTTGCGCGGGCCAGCAGTAGATGCCATGCCACCGGTACCTCCACTCTCGATAGAGATCTCAGGGTAGAGCTCACGCAGCCGAGCGTAGCGCGGGTGTGCAGCTAGAACGCGTTCACGGTCGCTCTTGTCGCCGATCACAGCCAATTCGTGCAGGATGCGCTTCAAGTAGAGCTGCTCCGCTTCCTGGCGCTCCTTCTCTTGAACGGGGCTGGCGTTGAAAACCGCAACTCGATCTGTTCGCGCCACGACGAGCATGCGTGCTTCACCCAGGCTCATTTGAGCAGTGAGCGGGTTCTTCGAGAGTCGCAGCGTGTCCAGCTGCGGGAACGCGTTCAATGCGTCGATGGAGGTCCACGAGTCCACTAAATTGCCACTCAACGACAACGTCGTCAGCTTCTGAAACACCGCAGCAGAATTTTTCGCGTCGGTGACGAAAGTGACAATGCGGTTGTCGTTCAACAAGAGCTGCGTCAAGTTGACGAACGCTCCCCCGACCACCTGCAGCACGCGCTTCCAGGAGCTCAAGCGGTTCATACTCAAATTGAGCACCTCCAGCGTCTCGAACCAACCCCCACCACTCTGAAGCTCCACCAGCTGATCATCCTCGTACTCGTTGTCCACCAGATGCAACTGCTCGAGCTTCGGGAAGTGGCGGGTCACAATCCTCTCGACGTCCTGCCACGACAGCAATGTCTGGTTCAACACCAGCACCTTGACGTTGTCAAACACTCCGTTTCCATCCCCACTGCTAGCATCCTCCTCCTCCACTACAAACCTGTTGCCACTGAGGACCAGCGTCTCCAACAGCGGCAAGTTTTTGACAATGTCAAAAATGTCCCCCCACGAGCGAAACAGGTTCCTGGACAGGTCCAACTCCGTGAGCTTCGGAGTCAACTTCATAAGGTTGTCTCCTTCGCCCAGCTCCGAGATTTGACAGCCGGACAGCGAAATCTTCTCGATAGTCTGCAACGTCTGCTGGGTGCGGAGTTTCTTGGCGCCGACGAGTTCGATGGGCTTTTCACTGCCCAAAGTGGTGCCCACCTCGCCCGCCACCGTCACGTCGGGTCTGTCACCACGGGCAAAAGCCGTATCTTGGTCGCCGTAGCGCTCACAGAGCCGCTGCAGCAGCGAACTGCATTTTTGACACGACTTGTCGAAAACGGACTTTTTGACAAATGAACACTTGAAGCTCAGCCCCTTGTCGTCGGATTTGCGCCCCGCGGGGCCTGCGAAGTGCACGACGCGAGGGCCGTCGGGCAGCTCCACACTTCCGTCGTTTTTGCCGCGACCCCAGGCGTCCCACTCGATGCCGTAGTACAGCGCCGATGCGTCCTTGGCTGTCGCAACGGGTCCCACGTAGCGCACGGTGCCCCGTGCACCGGTCGAGTCCTCCACCCTGGCCCCGATCATTGCCAAGTTTTTGACAAAAAAGACCGGTTTTGACGGGAAAACCGGTGTTGATACCGCAGGGCCTTGTTTTTGACGGAAACCAACCGGTAGACTTGGTACACTACTGGTAAAAGCTGGTACATACCTGATTGTTGCGGTAGAACCGGTACTGTATACTGCCGACGCGACGAAATATCATCTGCCCTCCATTATTATTTCGCCTTGTGCGGAACAACTGGTTTCAACCTCGGTCCAACCATTTTGGGGCTTAACTTACAATTAGTACGGGACTCGTCCAAAGATCTTGAGGTAGAACATGAGCGGCAGCACGAAGGAGAAAGGATAGGCGCGACCAGAAGCAACCAAATAAAAAAGCGTGCGAGCTCTGCAGACAGCCTTGAACCTCCGATCTGGGTTGCCTTTGTCGAGCGTTCAATCAGCATTCGCTTCCTTGATCCCCATCCAGCCGGACACTGACGATGGTATTGAAGCTTTACTTACGCTTAAGCTCAAACTCTACTACGAAATCGCTTACGGGTGTTGACATGACAGCCCGTTGCTATCAGCAGCCAGACCCTCCAGCGATACGCATGCAAGATGTCGAGTCGAAGAGACTCAGCACGTTGGTCATGATGATCCAGAAGAAGGCGAAGACGAGGTAGCACACGGTCAACGTGCCCAGCAGTTTGCTCTTGCCGCCCTGAGCCTTGAGTGCGTGCACCTCCGACTTCTGTCGTGGCAGCCAGACCACGAAAAGGACCGAGATGAGGTTGCACGCGTAGGCGATGAGGTAGGCGTACGTGACCTGCGAGCGCACATGGTGGTCGTCCTTTACGATGTACTTGCGCTCGATCTCGAAGTAGCTGTCCACCGTCTTGTAGAGGACAGTCGAGAAGGGCGTGCCCAGAGCCGAGATGGTGATCATCAAGCCCATAATGGTGGCTTCGCTGCCCTTGTCGCAGACCTCCACCACGAACAGCGTGGCGATAAAGTCGCCAATACTGTTCGGGAACTCCTCCAGCAGCGGCACGCCCAACCAGAACCACTGACTGCGGTACACGTCCCAGATAGTGAAGAACGTCGGGAAGGCGTCCACGAACACAACGCCGAATTGACACGCTACGACCACCACCTTCCAGCTCCAGTGCAGTCCATAGCGACGAACGATCCACAGCGACACAAACGTCACGAGACACGATAGGATCTCCGAGATGCCCTCGTTCAACGGAGTCACTTTGGCCCACGTGCTCTGAATCGGACTCGACGCGGTCACCGAGAAGAGCGACAGGATCTGACGGAAGAACCGGAACGCGATCACCTGGAACATGACGCGGTGCTGAACCAGATCGTACAGATACGCCCAGAACTTCCGCATGGACTTGCGCGGCAACTTGTCCTCCGTCACGCAGAACCAGCACAGCGGGATCGTTACGAACGAGAAGGCAGCGCACACGCCCATGATGGCGTTGAAGCCCATTGTCCAGGAGAAGTCGCCGCCGTAGTCCGCCCCGTTGAGACCAAGCCCCGTCATGAACGCCGCCAGCATCATAAACACTTGGCGCGTAGCAGACACGTACGCCTGCGTTGTACCGCGAATGGCCTCCGGCTCGCGGCGTGCCAGCTCCACCATGTAGCCGTCCGAGGCGCCGAACGAGATGACCGTGCCCAGGTTGGCAAACACGAAGAAGATGACGAGCTTGATGCCCTTGTCGGGCGCGTCGTAGTTGATAAGCGCTTGCTGCTCGGGTGTGAGCTCGTCCTCGTCGATGGCAGCAAGTGCCGGGTCGCCGAAGTACGGGGCGCCCAGAGGCAGCACGGCCATCAAGAAGCAGCACACGAACGTGAGTACCCACCCGATGATCAGGTACGGCCGACGCCGGTAGCCGAAGATGGGGTAGCAGTCGGAGAACACGGCGGTGAACAAGCGAAGAGCGCGAGGCAGTCTCACCAACGCTTGAGCTGTCGCAGTGAGCACCGCCGACATGTACAGGTAGTTGTTCAGCACGGCGTAAATGACTCCGGACAGCGTGCCGTACACGACTCCGACGGACGCGATGTGCGCGAGCAGACCGACGTGCTGCCAGGAGAAGACCGAGGGCGTGCCCCCGGGCTCAAGCGCGCCTCCTTCAATGTCAACCGGCGTCTTCACTCCTTCATAGTCGAGACCCGGAGATTCCAGAGCCAACTTGGTCGGCTCGGGGATGCTTGGAACTTCAGTCGATGTGCTCATGCTGCGAACGTGCAAAACGGGAAGTGGCAGCCACGCAGCGAGAGCTCTCGGCATTAATAGTGGACTCCGGCGCCAGTCAATCGGCGTAGCGGAGACCGTGGTCCTCAGACGGCTACTGTAGGATCTCGTCAACACTGGAAAGCGTGTCAAGTCATCCGAGCGGTGAAACTCCGCGGTTCATCAAGATGAACAGCGCGTGCCTCGACCCAACCGTGGCACAGTGTGGATGACTTGACGCTGCGCTCGGATTCAGGCGTCGTTAATCGCTGAATTAACGCGAAGTGGTTCGTCCAGACCGCTCGACCCTGCAGAGGGGAGGTAAACTGCGCGTGCAGCGGATGACTCGACTCGCCTGGCGTGCAATAGAAATTCGTGTGTGACCCGATACAGATCTCCCTCTCTGCAAGCGCGGTGGGGTTGCAAAATCGATTTGGCAGGGAATTTCAGATGGCATTGGCTAGTGAAGTCAATGTACTGACATTTAGCTAGAAGCGTTCAGTAGGCGCGAATCTTCTTGGCATACTCGCACATGGCGATCTTCAGCTCAATAGTGAGGTGGTTTCGGCGAGGCGGCGTGCTGGTAGTCATCGTGGCTTGGAAAGTTTGGTTGTGTGCATGGAGACCCCAACAGCTACGGGATCACTACCTTCCTTGGAAAACTTATCTCCATTCTCAGCCTTTCATTGCGATACTTAAATGGGGTGGGTGCACGCGCATAAAGGTGATGGTGAGGTCCGCGGGTCCGTTAATTCGCTTAACTCAGTGCTTATGCAGAATTGCTTGTTTGGACCTTCAGAACCACGCATCAGATATAACGGGGTATTTAATCATCGAGGTGCGCATGCGGAGGGGGAGATCTGTAGTAGCGTCAGCTGACACTGTCAGCCGTGGCTGCGGTGGCGGGGATAACCGAGACACCATCAAATATGATGAGGTTGAAGCGCGTGCCGCCAAGCCAATCGACTCGAAGCAACGACCTCGTTTCGCGCTCTCTTGTATGAACGCGTCTGAAAGCGTGGCACTCATGCAGTTTGCATGTGGCGCACGCGAGTGTGCAGTGAAGTGCATGCGGTGACAAGGATAGAACCAACGAACTTCGCGACTCCACTTCATCCGACCCGACCTTCGGTGTTTGTGCGTCCACTGGTCGAGCACAGTCGTGTTAACGGGTCATTACAGTACATGTTCTTGTCGTACACGTGCATGTAGTTGTCTTCGAGTTTGTTGAGGCCAGGAAATGGCTAGAGAAGTGTTGAGTCGGCCGGTCCGAGGCAGTGCAAGCTGCAGCATCTCCAAGATTGCTACGAATTTGGTGCTTGGTCCACCCGATGCGGAGCCGACGAGGACTACTGCGAAGGTTCAATTGTCCCCCCCCAAGCTGCTGCACACTAGAGAAGTGTCTCTCTTGCATCGACCATGACGATCACCCAAGACGGAATGGATGCCGTCTCTCGGTCCCTCTTCATGCCAGTCATGCTCATGCTCGACTTCGGCATGTTCCAGTACCTTGTGCCGGTTTACTACCCTAGGCGACACGAACGACGTGTGCAGATGCTCCTGCTGGCCTCCTTCATCGGCTTCGCATCGCACGTGTACTTCGAGCACGACGTCGAGACGATGCTGGCCTTCAACGACATCTCCGAGGCCTGCGCGCAGCTCACGTTCCTCATCCAGATCACCCTCATCGGCCACGCAGTCCGTGCCAAGGTCAAGCTGCGCTCCATCACGTGGTTCACCTACGCCGCCGAAGCTCTCGTCCTGCTGGACTGGGTCAACATGTTCGCGTCCGCAGTCGAGGCGGCTGGTGTCGAGGTAGGCGACGGACTGCACGTGGTCTCGAACGTGCTCGAGTCCGTGACGCTGACGTTCGTGCCGGTGTTTCGCTTCTACTACCTGTCGCTGTCGAGCAGCTTCCGGCGGGTCCTGAGCGAGCGCAAGCTCGAGATGCTCTTCTACTTCCTCGTGGCTACACATGAAGATGTGTTCATCGTCCTCGAACACGCCACAGGCGTGTCGTGGGAATATGCGCAGGGTATTTACATGCGCACCACGATCGTCACGTGCATCCTGCTCAATTTGCGGCAGAAGGCTCGCCCTGGTGTTGCCCCCAGCGGACGAATAGCAACTCAGAGTAGTGTAAGCAGTGCAAGTCCCTCTAGCGGCTTCAAGGGGGTCGTGCCTCGCCCGGTCGCCGGGGTGGTGGTTGCACCGGTCAATAAATGGATAACCTAGAAAATAACATCGTCATATTCACGCTCATGCTGGGCTTTGTCTGTGCTGTCGATGGAGTCAACACACTATAGAAATGATCACTACGCGAAAAGTAAGCCGCAGATGAAACCTCTGTGCAAACAACGCCTCTATGAATACTGCGAAGAACTATGACGTCTTCAGGTAATATATAATAAGAGCAAAAGCGCACAGAAGGTGAGGAACAATTGCAGTTGACCGACTGTCCGTGCTCAGGTTAGTGGCTATTGTTGGCCTCAGCCGCCGAAGGACGAGTCCAAGTGCGTCACATGGACCGAACAAAACATTCTGCTGACCACAGCCACCACTGTGAGAAAGCCGATTGAGACCAACTAAGCGGCCATGGGGCTCACCCAAGCGGGCATGGATGCCATCGCGAAATCCCTCTTCCTGCCAATTATGCTCCTGATCGACTTCGGAATGTTCCAGTATCTCGTGTCGGTCTATTACGTCCGTCGGCACGAGAGGCGCGTCCGGATGCTGCTGTTGGCCTCGTTCATCGGCTTCGCGTCGCACGTTTACTTCCACGACACCAAAGAAGTGATGATGACATTCAACGACATATCCGAGGTGTGTTCACAGTTGACGTTCTTGATCCAGATCACCATCATCGGCCACGCTGTTCGAGCTAAGGTCAAGCTGCGTTCCATCACGGTCTTCACCTACATTGCCGAGTGTTTCATTGTGCTGGATTGGCTCAACATGCTCGCGTCAGCTATCGAGGCTGCTGGGTTCGAGCTGACGAATGAAATGCACATCCTGTCGAATGTGCTCGAGTCTGTGACGCTGACTTTCGTGCCGGTCTTCCGGTTTTACTACCTGTCGCTCTCGCACGGCTTCCGTAAGGTGCTCGCGACGAGGAAGCTGGAAATGTTTTTCTACTTTCTCGTGGCGACGCATGAAGATCTCATGGCAGTGCTTGCATATGTAACTGGTGTGTCGTGGGAGTACGCTCAAGGTGTCTACATGCGCGGGACCATTGCAGCATGCATATTGCTCAACTTACACAACAAGACCAAACAGAGTTCTGCTAATACTCGCGTGGCGACCAGCGGTATCACGTCCACAGGCGAGGGCAGCGTCACTTCGTCTCCTCGAGCCATCAACGCGGTAGTTCCAATGTCATCCGCTGTTGTCACTTCAATCCGAAGCACGATCAACAAGGGCGTCAAGAGTGTGGTGAGCGGAAGAAGCCTGAAAAGTGCGAGGTCGTCAAGCAACATCATGAAGATCGGCGTCACTGGACCTGCACCCCCAATGCTAAGGTGAAGAATGCGGCAACCTCTAGTCCCAGCACAGAACATTTATTTAGGAAAAGGTTTATGAAAACATCTTAAGTGCTAAGCTACTGATCGTCCACTGGTGTGTGTTCCTTCCAACGAATTCCGCTCGCCTTGGGTCCTGATCCAAGCGAACTTGTCAGCCTGAGCTATTCAAGGAGTTAGTCCAAAACAAACAATTATTCACTCCTCGGAACATGCCGAGGGGGAGCTGCCACGAAACCCGGACGTCTTCGTCACTCCCGAACGACGGCCAAGACGAGGGGGATAAGATATTTATCTACGCGCCGAACATGACGGCACCATTTCTCGAGCTGCTTAACGTCAATATCTCGGACAGCTCAAGTTCCAGGTGAAACTGGATGGCGATCACGCAAGAACAAGTGGAATACTTGTCGAGGATCTGCGCTCGAAGTCGCCGGCATAAATCTGGAACTAGGCTGCATAGGCTGGAGAGCAGGGTCGAGTCACTCGCGCTCACTTTCGTGCTAGTGTTTCGCCTGTGGTGTTGGCGAAGCGTACAATGGAATTCACGCTCTATCATCTGGTGGCGGTGCATGAATCCCCGTTTGCTCTTCTGGAGGACTTGACGAGTGTGAACTGGGAGTTTGTGCAAGCCATTGCCATGCGCGTGCTGATCGCCGCGTGTATCTTGATCAACGTGATCCGCAAGGCTCGCCGTTGTGGTCGCTCCAGCCTCAGTTTAGCACGAAAATAACCTCGACTAGCCGTGGACACCTACGAAAGACACCATATTCGTCATCATTGTAGAAGTCGCCTACATGTTCAACACGAGGTGCCTCACGTTCTGACCCAACTGACTACAGTTCGTTACCACAAAGAGCTGAGGACAGCCACGCACGCTATTCACGGACGAACAAGGTCAGCATCAGTAACAAACATTCGTTTTATCTGTGCGCGCCGAACACAACACGCGTGACAACAGATTTCCTTTCCATTTCGAGAAGACTTGTCCTGCTCAAAACGGCAAGCACATCGACATCGACATCTCAACGTGAAGCTGGACTGCATAGAATGACCGTCACGCAAGAGGACGTGGAGAAACTATCGAGGGCTATTTTCCTCCCGATCGTGCTGGTGCTCGACGCCTGGGTGTTCCAGTACCTCGCGTCTGTGTATTGGTCGCGCCGTCACGAAATACGTGTCAAGATGCTGCTGGTTGCCTCGTTTCTCGCTTTCTTCACACACATTTACTCCCACGAGACGTACGAGACTATGAGGGAGTTCAACGACATTTCCGAGACGTGCCTTCAGCTGACTTTCATCATCCAGATCACCATCATCGGCCGTGACGTCGCCAAAAAGGTCAAACTTCGCTCCATTGTCTGGTTCACCTACGCCGCCGAAGCGTTGATTCTGGTGAGTTGGTTTGACGTCTTTGGCTCAATACTTGAGATCGCTGGCTTGGCGACGGGTGGCAGAGCCCATGAGGTGGAGAACTTGCTGGAATCTCTCGCTCTCACTTTCGTCCTAGTGTTTCGCTTCTTTTATCTATCGCTGTCTGGAGGGTTCCAACGGGTGATAGGCAAGCGTAAAATGGAGTTTTTGCTCTATGTTATGGTGGCAACGCACGAGTCCCCATTCGTTCTTCTCGAGGGTTTAACGGGCTTGTCGTGGGAGTTCGTGCAGGGCATTTTCATGCGTCTGCTGATCGTCTCGTGCATCTTGATTAACGTGATCCACAAGGCTCGTCGAAGTGGCCGCTCGAGTTTCAGTGTTCGAAGCGGCAAACCGTCCACTGCTACCGAGGAAGAAACACCCAAGCCCAGCGGGAGCAACAACAGTCTGCAAGTATTATCATCGATCCCAGCCCTCGTCCGAAAGCCGTCTAGTCTGCGTTTCTCCGCTGGATCTGGGTCCACTCGAAACATGATCAAGATTGCTGTGGCCTCGTCCGCATCCACCCGCCAGTTACAAGTCGGCAACAACCTTGACTACGTCGTGGACGAGTAACACGAAGCATACGTGAGGCTAAAACTATTTATCAAGTCTAATGCTATTCAAGAGAACATTTATAATTCAAGCCCTGAATTTCAGGGATAGGAGCTGAGAGCACTGCCCGGGGAAGCTTGAATACCCATCTCTTGCTTCCGACAGAATGATTTTGCTGTGTATTTCTCTATATGCATGCATCTACCTACTGCGTAGCTGCTGCTGCTACATGTACCTAGACGGTGTCAGGGAGCAGATAGCGCTTGCCGATCTTGAGGTTGTACTCCAAAACCTGCGCGCGAACCTTGCGCTTCTCCATGAGCTTGTGGCGCGAACCTGCGAGCAGGACAGCGTTCGGGTCCTCCGGAATGAGATCGGTGAACACGCCGTAGCGTTCGGTGAGGACACGGATCTTCTTCAGGTGCTTCTCCTGCAGTTGCAAGCCCAGCGCGTCAGCATCTTCGAGCGTGTTCAACGCACGGCGCATGAGGCCCTTCCTCGCGTAGTGGTCCACCAAGAAGCCGAAGGTCACCTCGTCGGCTTCCAGGTCGCCGCTTTCAATCTCCGAACGCACACGCTCCAGCAGTTTCTCGGCGTCAGTTGTCCGTTTGGCACGGGCGTACATTTGCATCATGCTGCGGTACGAGAACTTGTTCGGCTTGAGGTCGAACTTGGCAAACGTCTCGTCGAGGAAGACCTCGGCCGAGCGCAGGCGCAGCGCGTTCGAGTACACTGCCAGCATGGAGTTGAGCGTGATCTGAGACGGCTTGTGCCCCTTTTCGAAGGTCATCTCGTGGAACCGCACTTCTGCGCGCTTGATGTTCAGCGTTTGGAACTTGCCAAAGTCCTGCAGATTCATCGGAGTGAGCTCGAAGTCCAGGGATTCCTCACTGTCAGCAAATAGACGGTCGTCCTCCTCGCCATAGACCTCCATACTCCGCTCCGTTTTGACCAAGTCCGTCGCCTCCGACTGGAGCATTTCCTCGTGGTCCGCCTTGTCCTTCTGACGCAGCTCCTCCACCTGCGCCAAGGCATCAGGACTCAACTTGTAGCTCTCCACTTCCTCTTCCTCGCCTTCTTCATCAAAGCGTCCGTCGTAGTTGGCATTTTCCAGTGAGAAGGTTTCCTTACCCGGACGGGTCAAGTCAATCTCTTTACCCTCGTCATCCCACTCAAGCGGCTCCTGGTAGATCGGCTCTGGCGGGGGAGGTGCCTTCTGGTTGCGCGGCGCCTTGTCGACAATTGATCTGATCTGAGCGCGAGCGTACACGTTGAAGAGCGTGTTGTACACGAACTCCGTCATGGGCACGTGGTGGCGCTCCATGTGCCGGATAATCTGCTCCGCCTGGATAAAATCGCCGTGCTTGGCACACGCGTGCAACACCGTCGTGTACGAGTACAAGTCCGGTACGTAATCGTACAGCTCCTGCATCTCATAGTAGAAGTCGATAGCCTTGTGCGCGTAGTAGTGCGACTTGGCGCACGCGTTCATCAGCGTGTTAAAAGTCACCAGCGACGGCGTGAGGCCGCACTCCAGCAGGTCCTCGAGCAAGTTCAGCGCGCGCTCCACGCGCCCTTCACGCGCGAATCCATTGATCAGACAGCTGAACGCGATCTCGTCGGGCTCCGTCACGTGCGTCCGCATCAAGTGGAACGTCTCGAAGGCCTTATCCAGGTCCCCCTCTGCAATAGCCGCGTTCATCAAAATCGTGAACGACGCGCGGTCCGGCACGAGTCCCGCCACCTGCATCTTCTCCATGACATTGTAGGCCCACGCCACGCGTCCGGCCTTGGAGCACGCCCGCATCACGGCATTGTAAACTGGCACGTCCGGCAGCACACCGCGCTCCTTCATGCGTCCAATAACGCGCACAGCCTGCGCCGCCTGGCCATTGGCTCCTAACGTCGTCGCGTACAACATGTACGACTTGGCATTGGGCGGCACCACGTGGGGCACGGTCTCCAGCGCGTCCATGAGCGCCAGCTCCGTACTGTCCGCAGCCTTAACCGGTACCACGGTCTTATCCGCGGCAATAGGCTCCAGGTTCTTCTCCATCCTGGTTAAGAGGGCATTGGCCTCCTTATACAGGCCCTTAACCGCGTACACGCGCAATAGAAAGTTGTAGTCAGTGACTGCCAGCTCATGTTGCAGTTGTCCATCCCCTTCAACTTCAACTTGACCCCCAGAGGCAGCTGCGGTCGCAGCTGCAGCCGCGCGCTGTGTCTCAGCGACCTCCTTCATGATGTCCGGCTCGGCTCGGGCGATCGCGTTGAGCTTGTTGAGCGCGTCGAGCTCGTCCACGTCCTCGAGGCTCGGCTCGGGCTCGTAGATGTAGTCGCCCAACGGGCCGGACTTGTCCAGGTACTCGAAGACCTCGTCCAGCTCCTTGTTGAGCTCCTCGTTGCGCTCAAGCGCCGCCCACTCCTTGGCGTTGCGCGCG
>JAHQIV010000160.1:0-31018 GCA_030463285.1 Phytophthora europaea | reverse complement strand
CGTGCGCCAAGCTGCAGGGCGACCAGTCCCGCAGCGGCGTCCTGTTGGCGCAGGAGAAGGCGCGCTACAACCGCCGCATCGAGCAGGTGTACCCGGCGTGGCAGGAGCAGCTGCAGCGCCAGCGTGTGCAGAAGCTCATTGAGCTGGAGGACAAGAAGAGGGCCGTCGAGAGACGACGATACCTGGCCAAGAAGGTCCCTACTGTACTGGTGGAAACATTGGGATCGGAACTGGGTAGATGGTTACAGTTTGTTGTGCGCTGTTTGATGGGTCGTTGCAGAGCTTTGAGAAGGAGCAGACACTGGACGATTTGATTCGGAAGACGGTGCGTTGGCTGTCATTGGTGGCTGGGCGTGATGATTTCGGCTGACGATGCTTTGTTTCATCCAGCGCCATGAAGTGGAGATGGCTGAGAACTTGGAGCAGAATGAGCTGTACGAAAGAGAGCTGTTACGTACACAGAGTACGAATCAAGGTAAACGCCGTCATGATCTTGGCATCGTTACTGACGGTGAAGACTAACTGTTTACCTGCACAACAGCCAAGGAGGTTGACCAGAGTATCCGTGAAGTGGCGTTGGATGCTAGGAGCTATCTCCAGCAGCAAGCAGCGAAGCATCTAGAAATGATGCCTGAACTCGATGAGGAGCTTGCAGGTATGGGTGAATTAATGTGCAATGTGGAGGAACCCTAACTAACAACAGCTTCTCCTCTCACGCAGAAAAATTGTCCGAAACGTTCTCGCCGCGGAATACGCTACGTGCTCTACGAGAAGGCAGCAGGTTCGGATATCGCCTCCACAGCAAGTTTGGCTTATATCGAAATGTCGCTTACTTGCATTAATTCGTGTTGTCTAGCTCGCTTGCATTCGAGGAGAACCAGCCGTACGAAGAAGAGAAACCTGCACGACAGATCCGAGTGGAAATTCCAGCGCGAATGAACACATCTACTCTGCCCTACTGTCCGGATGTAAGCCAACAAGGCCCAAATCAAGCATTTCACTATGATGACGTCGAGTTCCAAGACGACTATGATGATGAGATCGCATGCGAGTTCGACGATAGACCAGCGCATCTCAATCCCCCAAGGACTGAAAGGTGCGTAGTACAAACGACCACAGATGCTGGGAATGGCTACAGCACATTCAAACAAAATGTTAACAGCCACCAACCAAGTTTCGTGGCTCAGCGTGAGCAGCCACCAGCTACTATGTTCAAAAGCTTGGACAATGAACCTGGAGCCACCGCCTCGCAGACAGCGTCTTACTACGGGAATGAGCAACAGCGTGCTGCATCATCCAGCGTCCCTATTCGCAATGACAAGCATAACAAAACCGATGTCGTGCCGCGTGAAAGGGTTTCTATCTTACCAACATTGGTGACTGGGACGCTAGAGTCTATTCCCGAAGCCAACGAACCAATATCTTCTGGTGGAACAAGTCCCATGATATCGTATAGCAAGCCGATTGCTGATAACAACATGGCCGATTGGTTAAACGGACGTGAAAGTGCTAGTATCAGTGGGGGTAGCGCGATCGGTTGCATTGCCCAAACAAGCCCTCCAGTTCAACCTACAAGTAATTCTTCAATTTCGAGGAAAATCGAGGAAAATCGAGTAGCAAGTTCGCCTGATACTCCCTGCATGCCTGCTACCCCAGTCGATGGCTCACTGCAGTCCGATGAGGATATTAAACTACCTGATGAGCACCAAGCACCAGAACCATCCATCAACGATGCACAACATCTATCAGCTACTATCGTGTTGGAGTCCAAAGAGGCATTTGAGGCAAGTCCATACATTGCTGAAAACACTCCAAAGACCCCCAATGGTATCCCATTACAGGATTTACAGGACAAAATTCCCCCTGAGGAAAAACCCGATGAAGTTCCTAAAGCGAATCATGAAGCTTCTCTAAGCACCTATGGTGATAATTCGCTGATTCTCGACGACGTGAACACCTCAACCAGTCCAAAGACTGAAGACAGCGTAAGCATGGACGTGGCCTTGGCTTCGGAAAGTTTATTTGAGACGAAAGCTGTGTCTGCTGAAGCAATGGGTGCTAACCGAACTATTGAAGTTGCACCACACGCATCGCTGATTAATGCCACTGAAGATGATCAAGAGGTCGAAGAAGGCCCAAGCGATGATAAATCGAGAGAGATCGACTCACTCCATGGCACCAAAACATGTACTATCACCGACACAATCGATGCAAGTCTTTCAATCGCAACCAGAACACTTGCTGTGGATGAAGCAGTCGAAGATGCAGAAGCAAGCGTCGACTACGAAGCTCCGATAAAAGTTCCAGAATCTCCACCAGCGTCAATTGGTTACACCACAGATTTGTTGGAACCGTTTTCGCCGGCAGGCGCCTCGACGCCAGCCAATGGTGAATCAGCCGAAAACGACATGCTGCTAACAAGTATGCAAAGTGACGATTTTGACTTATCCGCAAATAACAACGTCGAGGGTATTGCAGAAATTGAAGACACGAAGTCAAGCATACCAACTATTGAAGACAACCCCGATACAACTAGCGTCACGGACGTCGTACATTCTGTTAAATTTCATGCGAGTGCCCCTGAAATCCTAGTTCCGGCGGCAGTATTGGAAGAGGTATGGTTGGCTTCGATCACACATTTAATGCTGGCAACACTTAACTTACAACCTGTTACTGCATTTGTAGACAAACACTGTATCAATCACAGAAAAGCTGTCGCCAGTGGACCGTGTGAAGGCACTTGGCGCTTTGATCAGCCGAGTAGAGGAGGGTGCAACTGAAGGAGACACGCTGGGTGGATCTACCGACACAGGTTCATCAAATGAGTCAAAACGCGACCTGCTCAAGTAAGTGGATGAAGACTGTATGTTGGGTTCACCTAATATTAATTGCAATGTGATGTTGCCAGGATGGCGGTTTGGGGACGAAAAGCGCAGATAGCGTTCTTCGGCTCCGACATTTGCTTCGAGCTAATCCTAGATATCTCGCGAGACCTTGGGCCAGGTACGCACATATCAAAACAATGTGACAAAATGGCGGAAAGTACTGACGCTTGCTGTTCACTCTACAGTGCTTTTCCCACCTAAAGCGTTTGAAGGAATCATGAACGACCAGAAGATTCGCAAACTCCACCAGAGCAACAAGGAAAAACAACTCGGTAAAACACTTCGACGATTTAGATGAGGCGTGCTTCTAATGTGGTGGTTATGATGGCGAACCGATGCGCAGATCTGTGGAAAGCATTGTCGGGTCATTTGAAGCAGCTCGTGCAGCTGAAGGCAATATCTTCGACTACTCTGGTGGATCTGTTCGTGACAGCGTTCCTGGCTCACGATCCTGACAATCAGCGATCGCAGCGAAAGGTATTCAACGAGTACAGCTTAACATGTACCTCAAACTGTTGCACTGACAATTCGCATCGTAGCTCCGTGAATTCCTAGCGGCCATGTGTGGAGGCGGTGGCAGTGGCAGCAGGACCCCCAGCCCACGCAAAGAGACCTCTCTAGCTTCTCCGCCGCCGTCCCCACCAAAACAAGAGCAACGCTCATCGAGCCCAGAGTCTGCCAAGACTGCTGATTCCGAAGACAGAATTAGGCCCCCTCCGTTACTTCAAACAGCCTTCCTCCAGCGGCAAAGTCCGCCCAAACCCAAGGTTTTCGGAATCGCATCTTCAAGGTAAGTTTTGCACAACGCGCCTCTGTCAGATGGTTGTGCACCACGTTGACTATCTTGTCCGTCTCGTGTTACACAGCTTCAAGGACAGGTCAAGCGGATCTTCCGACGTGCTGGCGTCGATGAGCGCAGGCCCGATGAAGCTCTCCCAAAAGGTGCGTTGGCCTGCTCAACTGCGGTCGTGTCTTGCTCTCGGCCGAACTCTCACGCCTCGTCAATCATTGCGAGCAGTTGATGCGGGGCGGCAAGATGAACGACTACTCCGAGTTCGAGGAGGAGGAGGAGGTGGACCTGCAGAACCTCATCGGTACCAAGTCGGCTTTCCCGTCTGGTTCGTCAAGTATGGGCAGGGGCTCGTATCAAGCCACCAAGACGTCCTCCACGGGCAAGTCAGCGGTGAAGATGGCGGCTGCAGTCGAGGAGGAGGAGGACGAGTTCGACGCCGACTTCTAGCTTTCATTCGCGCACTGCAACCATTGCACCGGCTTGCCTCAGCTGGCTGCGCGATCGCACGAGGCGTACACGGGCGCGGAGGTGCTGCCAACAAACAAAGCGCCAGCAAGTCTGCACCTTGTCGTCGATTGCGCACGAACACGAAGCGACGCGCGTGACACGCATGTATCCGTTCTGCCAGTTTTCAATCACGACCATCACCCGGCTATGCGAGGATATGCAGTTTCAGCGTGATTCTGTAATTACGTCTTTTTACCGACTTTTTACAAGTACCGTGGCGCTCTCACCAACTCGAAACAGTACCTCCAACTCCCGTACGAAGGTGTATCGAATCTCACAGTACTAGACGCTACATTTTCAGCATTACTACCATGTATGAAGATAGTGTATAAGGTGTCACGGGTACCTCACTGACGTCGCTGACGGTACGGCGAAATACGTGTCGCTCGCTGGTGCCAGCCCCCAAGATCCCGCGGGCGAGCGCTCATTCCCCAAAGAGTATCAAGAGAGAGAGGCTAACTACTTCGTAGGAGAAGAGGAGGATCACGATGCGCTTCCTGCACCTGATCCGGCCCGTCATGTGCGTGCTGCCCGAGGTGGCGCAGCCCGACCGCAAGATCCCGTTCCGCGAGAAAGTGCTGTGGACGATCATCACGCTCTTCATCTTCCTCGTGTGCTGCCAGATCCCGCTGTACGGCATCCAGACGTCCAAGTCGTCGGACCCGCTCTACTGGATGCGCGTGATCCTGGCCTCGAACCGCGGCACGCTCATGGAGCTGGGCATCAGCCCCATCGTGACCTCGGGCCTCGTCATGCAGCTGCTGGCCGGCTCCAAGATGATCGAGGTGGACCAGTCGCTCAAGGAAGACCGCGCGCTGTTCAGCGGCGCGCAGAAGCTCTTCGGCATCCTCATCACGCTCGGCGAGGCCGTGGCCTACGTGGTCTCGGGCATGTACGGCAACCTCTCGGACATCGGCGCCTTTAACGCCATCCTGATCATCGTGCAGCTGCTGTGCGCCGGCGTGCTCGTCATCATCCTGGACGAGATGCTGCAGAAGGGCTACGGCCTCGGCTCGGGCATCTCGCTCTTCATCGCCACCAACATCTGCGAGAACATTGTGTGGAAGGCCTTCTCCCCCACGACCATCAACACGGGCCGCGGCACGGAGTTCGAGGGCGCCATCATCGCTCTGTTCCACCTGCTGATCACCCGCTCGGACAAGCTGCGCGCGCTCAAGGAGGCCTTCTACCGCCAGAACCTCCCCAACATCACCAACCTGCTGGCCACCATGCTCGTCTTCGTGGTGGTCATCTACTTCCAGGGCTTCCGCGTGGACCTCCCCGTCAAGTACCAGAAGCTCCGCGGCCAGCAGGGCACGTACCCGATCAAGCTCTTCTACACGTCCAACATGCCCATCATCCTGCAGACCGCCCTGGTGTCCAACCTGTACTTCATCTCGCAGCTGCTCTACAAGAAGTTCAGCGGCAACTTCCTCGTGCGTCTGCTCGGTGTGTGGCAGGACGTGGAGGGTAGCGCCGGCCAGACGGTGCCAGTGGGCGGTGCCGCGTACTACATGTCGGCTCCCAGCAACTTGGCGCAGATCATGTACGACCCGCTGCGTTTCGTCATTTACGTCATCTTCATCCTCGGCTCGTGCGCGCTCTTCTCCAAGACGTGGATCGAGATCTCGGGCTCCTCGGCTCGTGACGTGGCCAAGCAGCTGCGTGACCAGCAGATGGTCATGAAGGGCCACCGCGACTCGTCCATTGTGCACGTGCTCAACCGCTACATCCCCACGGCCGCTGCCTTCGGCGGCATGTGCATTGGCGCGCTGTCTATGGTTGCTGACCTGCTGGGCGCTATTGGCTCGGGCACCGGTATCCTGCTGGCTGTGACCATCATCTACCAGTACTTCGAGACGTTCGCACGGGAGCAGGCGGAGATGCCGTTCAGCGGCCTCTTCGGCTTCTAAGTGTCTCGCCCTAGGGAGGGCTCACTGCGACGCATCTATAAGTCATCTGGACTTGCAGAGCAACCCGCACAGCCAGCCAGCATCGACAACGACAATCAAAGGAGAGGAGAGGGCAGACTTCCCAACAGGGTTTGTTTGTTCCCGTTCAAGGAGTTCTATCAGGTGCTCTTTGCTGAATCAATAGTAGAATTTGGTTAGGATCATCAGCAAAAGTTGAGCGATCGAGGTGAGAGGCGCTTCCCCGCTGCCTGGTTCGGAGACGAGCGAGGCGGACGTCATCTCGGTCGCTCTTAGGTGCGCGATGGGATAGTTGGTCCTTTCGCTCCATTGGAGACGTTGAAAGTGTAGCTCGGGTGTGTGGCGCGCTCGGATGACAGAGCAGCTTCACATAAAGCAAAAGAAAAACTTCGTTTAACATCAGTCTTCTACCTAGCGGTTCTGTGCGAGAATGGTTTGTGTTGTGCAGCTCAAACTCACAATGCCCGGCGGTTTGGATGAGCGGGTGGGCGACTGGTAAACTGCCGCGACGCGCCTGAGCTGCTGCTACGTGAGGAGTCCCCCGGCCCTGGACTGTAATCGTGGAAACTGCTGCTGTTGGTGAAGGAGTTGCTGGCCCCCCCACTACCATTTTGCACAAAACTACTTGAACTGCTGAAGCTGGTGCCGGTCCCATTACTGCCATCGCGACTCTGACTGAGCTGTTTCGCCTTCGCGCCTGCTTTCAAAGCTGTGTACCATTTGTCATACTTCGCGATGCGATCGTCCTGTTTCACACGAATGTCCAGTTAGGCTATGCTATGCTCAAACTTCTCCAAGCAGCCTCGATAAGTGTGTGCACCTTAATCCTCGCTTCTTCCATCAGCTTGGCAATCTGATCCTCTTGCATTTTCATTTTGTCTTCCAGCGCCGAGTTACCCCTGCTAACAACAAACAGCAAGAGTTACTAGGTGACATTAGCGCCACGGTGTTTCAGATATCTGGATACATACCCTCCCGCATTGCTTGTTGGCGAACCTTGGACTCCACTATTTCGCTGCCGTCGCCACTCTTCAAGAGCCCTCTTGATCATAACAAGCTGGGAGTAAAGACAGATCCACAAGCACGCGTCAGCACTGCTGCTTTGCGGGGATGCTATGCAAAAATGCCCAAATGCACACCTTCTGATTGTAGTCCTTCTTGAAATGGTCCATAGATTCACGGATCTCGCGGTTTTCAGCTTGTACGTTGGTCAACGCCTCGCATTTCTAAGCACATACGCACTGTCACCAACCTCTTACATCCCGAAGATACAACACATCATTTGCCGCACCTTCACAAGCTTGGTATTCTCGCTGCTAAGTGTCTTCACCGTGTTCAAAAGCCGCACGATCTCCATCTTCTGTTGCGCGACCATCTCCTGCAAGCCCTCATCGTCATCAGTAGTTTCGTTCCCATTGCCCGTAGAAGTTTGCCTATCTCGATAAGGCATCGAGCCATTTCCATTCGGCGGTGTGCCACCAGACCTCCGCGGGTCCAACGGAGCTCGTCCCCCCAGCTGCTGTTCCATCAACCTACCACGAAAACAAAAACAAAATCAGCCATCAAAGTACTACCCAGTAAAATTACTGTTCACGACGCACCGTTGACGCTGATTCCTCATCCTGGACGCCACCGCGGCTCGCAACGTAGAACCTCCATCCACTGCAGTCGCTACCACCCCAATCGTCGTTCTGTCAACCAAAAACCACCGCACCACATCAGCCCCCCACTCGCACAACCCACAACCACCACCACCTTGTCACCCCCCCCACCTCGTCTTCGCCGGCAACAAGCAAAAGGAATCCCCCAACGACGACGACAAATGGCGTGACGACATCAACAATTTCTACAGACAGCACCACACCACCATCAGCCCTGTCTCTTATGCCCCGCCACCTCTGTCTGCCCACCTTGTCCGTCGAGCCGGGACTCGACAGTCCGATCTCGTTGAGGCGTCTCCAGAGCTCCTCCATCTCCGCCGCCGCCATATTGAGCTGCGTCTCGGCCTTCTGCCCCTTCTTCGGGTCCGATGGCTCAGTCGCTTCAGCGTCAACTCCAGGCCCACTCTGAGCCTGCGTTTCCTCTGCGTGTGCGTCCTTCTTGTCCTCTACTTGCGTCTTGGCCTCCTCCTCCTCCACCTCCACGGGCCGCGGGTTCCTGGCGCGCGCCACCTTGGCCCTGTACTCGTAGTTTTCGGCCAATAGCATCAGCGCGTCGATCGTGCGCTGGTCCGAGACACGCTGCGCCGCCTGTAGGAACTTTTCGCTGGCCAAGTGGCCTTCCTTCTCGGCCTGGACGTACTGGGAGGGGGGAAAGTGACGATAACGCAGCGAATACAACGCCAATTTCAGTGCAACTCAGTGCGTTCGGCAGGGCAGACGACGGGCGACACGTACATCATCGCGGCGCAGCGCTTCCTCGGCGCGGACGGCGTGGAAATGCGCCTGCACGGCGGGCGCCGAGCTCTCGTACTCTTCTGATTCTGCGGCTTTCCACCCCATCAGCGAGATCTTGAGCTGAGTATGGCGCTAGAAGAAGGTATATATGAACGCATGTGATTAGGTGAAATAGAAGTGAATATTGCCCAATTAGAGAGCATCAACAATCTGCGACGTGTGAGCATTGCTGTAGCCATGTTTCCGGTGATAATAACGAGGCACGGCTAGCAAGTCACCCCTCGTTACGAGTGAGTGGACCTCATTTTCTGTCGGCAGTTGATTGCCACGTTACCGAGGCTAATGAAAAGGGTAATAGATCCTGTGTGGATGACGCTTTAATCAACCCCGCCTATTAAGCTCACGAAAGTTGACGTCGAACTGGCATGTAGAGTAGAGTAACCGGATGAAATCCGGTTGGCGCTCATTCGAGTGACCAACAACCAGACAAAGAAGCAGAGGGCGGCGCAAGGCGGACCAAGGAAACAGCAGCTAGGACGGCGAGGACGAGGACAACAGGGAGGACGAAGGCGGCGAGGATAGCGGCAATGATAGCGTGGACAGTAGCGTGGACGACAGCAGCAGCGACGGCAACGAAGACCAAGGCGGCGGCTGGGTGCTGACGGGTCTGTGTGGCACGAGTTGACCCGCCCGCACGACGAAGACCCCACCGCAGAAGATCGCAAGGCAGCAAAAGGGCGCTGCAGGAGGGACGACCAAGACTGCCGGACGGCAGGTTACTACGAGAGGCGGAGGGACATTGGGAGGACAATGAGCGGCTCTGAGCGGCCGTGAAGGGTCGGCGGTGAACCCACCGATCTCGGTTGCATGTGCAGGGTAGGGCTCACTTTAAGATTGGACGTGCAGCACGCAGGCACGGACATAACGTTAAGCGGCAGACATTGCCGCGAGAGCTAATATGACTAAAGTGCAGACGTTTAGTAGTGCTAGTTCTGCGTGTGACCCTCGAGTACCTGGTGGAAACAGGCATCAGCAGCCCCGTGAGATCGTCGGTATCAGCCGCCCGCGACGCAGGTGGATTGAAAGAGCAAGAGAGGGTCGTTTAGCCCCCGGTCGTTTAGCCCCCATTACTTTCCCCTGGCGAAGACTCGAGAGGTATCGAGTGGCCCAACCACTTCTGTGCGTGCAAGGATAAGTCGGCTGCTAGTGGCCGTTTGTATTAAGTTAGGCTAGGTAGTAGGAGGCGGCTGGCAGTCGTGGCCACCAGACACCGTCTTGCGGCCGAGGGCAGGACTGGCGCGGAGCACAGAAGCGGCAGAACGAACACACCGCTTACTGTAGCATGAAATTGGCATCTAAGTGCATATCTGTTATGTAGCGAAGATGGTGGTATGGCTATCGACGGCAACTTCGTTTGAATTATTCACTCATGCCACAATCCACATAGGAGATTTACCCGAGCGTTTGAGAACACTTTGGACACCTCGTCCAAGTTCCCCAACAGTTGCAGCATCGGTGTGAGCATATCCACACTGTACTGGATGCTGCCCATGCGCCCCGCGTCTTCGTCCCAAAACAAGTGCGTGCAGCCATTCATGACGAATTTGTTGCTCAACAATCTGGATGCTAGCCACGCGGAGACTTTGGAGCAATTGCCCAGGTGGGGGAACGCATATCGAAGCGTGTCTTCCGTGATGGTGTGGGTGCCTCTGGAATAAGCGACCACCGTTTCGCCAGGACCACCTTCCAACTGTAGGAGCTGGATGTCAATATCCGGGTGACAGAAGGTGAGTTGTCTCCAGCTCTTCAGCAATGCACCTACACCGCACCTCAAGACCCCGATGACGTCGCTGGTCATCGTAGTCTGCAGGAAATTTCGATACACAGGAGATTCCACGGCTACTGTGCCGCCAGGGACGTTCATCGGTTTAGACACTCGCAGCCCATTCCGGGAAAGCCTAAAGTACTCAGCCGCAACACCCCACTTCGTTTCTCTGCCCGGCATGCCGATGGAGATGATATGGCGCTGGAGTCTGAGCTCTCGGATTTCTTGTTGAAGCCGTTCAATGCCGTTCTCGAGGTCCAACACTTTGTTGATTTGGTTGGACTTGTAGCGAGCTTGGTGCTCCCGATTTCGCAGCCGACAGAGCTCAGTTTTAGCAGCAGCTCGCGGCTTCTTCGTCTGTCGAGTAGAAGCCAGGCTGGCGCGGTTTGCTGCAACGCGTGGAGTTGTGCTCGCAAGGGGAAGAAGGCGCTCGTTGCTCGAGAGGCTGGTTATCTGAAGATGATCCTCACCCCGAGAGAATAGACCCGTTGATGCTGCATGTTGCACAGTGTTCATCAGCTCGTACATCTAATCGTGTCGAAAAAGCAGGGGTGAGTGTACTGAGCTCGTCTTGACAGAAGTCCGGTGTGTTGAGTGAGATGACGAATGACAAGTCTTGGTACCTTTGGGCGTTTGGACAACGAGAGGTAGGCGAGAGGGCCCGCGCCATTCGTGCGTGATCCATGCGTTGTTTTGCGGTTGGTATTGTACGCGTCAGAAGTCATTGGACCCCAATGTAGCCATCCGTTATGATGGGATGATTGCCCAAAACCTATAGCAACAGTTAGATATAAGGGGTGATTTTGCGTGTAGATTTCAAAAAGACGCTTGTTACCGTTACAAATCAAACGTGATATAGCCGGGCGGATGCACACAAACAGATACAAACCCGACAAATTGGTTTGTGATGGAAACCAACCGTGGTCAAACGGGTACAAACAATAAATAGATTACGCAGTGGACTCGAATAAATTACCTAAATATAGACAAATCTGTGTGACTGGAGCAGATGCAAGTATGGTTGCGGTAACGCGAGTGTTATACGAGTGCATGGAGATTTGTTATATGTAACTTGAATGTGAAAGGAACTCTGTACGACGCAACGTTAAAGTGGTCGAAGGCTCAGTTACGCAAGCTACGCTAGGTTACGACTGAGCGTGGCCTTGGAGTCTGCCGCCGATGGCGTCGAATATGCCCCTGCACTCGAACAAGTCGCTGCACGGGCCGGTCACGGCCTGCACGTAGGCGCTATCTACGTCGTAGAAGTGCAACACGAAGCAGGCGCACTACTTCCATTCTAAGTCATTGAGGCAACCCTTCAGCAGTTATCTGCAGCGGCGATAGTGAATGACGGTGCGTCTGACATCAGGCATAGGAAATTTTCGTACATGGTACTCGAAGGAAAGAGCGCAGTACAGCTCGCTGTTGCCGATACCCTCTTAATACGGAGGCGCGACGCGCCTGAATGAAAACTTTATCATTGTAGTGAGGAACAACACGAAAGTGGCCTCCAGAAAGTTGTAGTTGCTTTTAATACGAATACATCACTGACCATGAAACTAGAGAGATTAGCCCTGCTAGCCACGGAAGCGCCTATCGAACATAAGACAAGTTCTAATTGCTCATCCACAATATCGGTAGCTCTGCGTTCGTACTTCAGGCACTGCGAAGTTGTACCCGTCGCGCAGAGCTAGTTTCTTGTCTGTAGCACCAAACAACAATTTTCAATCAGCAAATACCGTTCGTGAACCCTGCAAAGTACACTACTCAGTTCAAACGCACCTGTAGACCTTCGGAGATATCGCTAGATCAAGCGTGGCGTCGTTCCAGCCAAGTGCTTCTCATTTTCGACGTCAAGATGTCTTTACCGTCGACCCGGCGGTGCGAGGGGTAGTTGCTGTAGACGCTATGGTCGATAGCGTGGCTCTGGCTTGTCATACAGCGAGTAATATGGGCTTGATACGCGTGTTTCTCTTCATTCAGCATCAAAGTGGCCGATGTTGTCGTTTTTCAACACGTTCCCCGCAGCCCGTCTTCTGAGGACGATTCGGCCGCTGCACGCTCAGACGTCTGGCACGGCATCTGCATGGAAACAGGAGGAAGTATCGTTAGTAGAACACCTTCGCGGCGTGTGTGTGTGGGGGGGGGGCAGAGAGCGGAGGCCGGACTGACGACGTACCACGATTACACGCGGCAAGTGGCTTGCGCGCTACGCGGGGGGGATCCCGAATGAGAGGATGGGAGGACGCGCGAAATAATTTCGGAAATTTGACGGCAGAGATTTTTTTGAGAACCTCGGTAATCTATCGGCGGTAAAATAAAATTAACCATCACTCACCATCAAAGACAAACACTCGTGGTTTGTAACGCCAAACACTTCCTTTCAAAAATGGGGTCTAATTCGCAGTAGTTTTCGCGCTATAAGCCGTTCAAAAAGCCGCCTCGAACTGAAAATAGTTTCGGGAAACGGGTTGGCTCTTTTCTTTTGAAATACGCAGTTTTCATTGGCGAATCCGCGCTTGAAGATGGTCTTGCACAAAAAGTACATTAATTCTGGCCAATCACCATCGGGAAAACCGTTCATCGACACGATATTTCATCGAATACAGCGCCATTGTCGGCGCTGTATTCGCCTTCAGCCACCACAACCTTGCCCAGGACAAAGCTCACCCTCTTAGCTATAATTGGCCACGCTTTTTGTCGTCCAGAGCTCACTGGTTCGTGAGATATCGTCGTGAATGTGAAGCAGCTCACGACAAACCTCTGTCTACCCCGGCTGCGGGATTTACTTTTTTTCGTTGATTCGAGCATGCTAGCAGCTAGCATTGGGTTGACATGGAGCCCAAGACACTAGTGATGCTATTGCTAGTCTCCGCGCTTCAATAGGGTTATAATTTGAAGAGATATGCCTTCTTGTCGGGGGATTTTCAATCGTTGGGTCCAATCACTTCTGACCCGTACAATAGCCAGCCGATATCGTACGACAGCTGGGTCTGAATAAGGATTTGACGTGATCAACTCAGTCCGGCTTCTTGTGTGCGACATCGCCCCGCAGCAACCAATGAAGCATAGTTACATGTACATGTAGCACTATCACTTACTTAAGTAATGGAGTTGTAGTTCTCTGGATATTTATATCCAGAGTCTAAGGCGGGATCGCCAGGCCTCGCCAATCCTGTATAAAACTATATTTGAGTACTTCAGTAATATCTAATAATACGAGTGCGACGCGTTTATATCGGAACGCGATGCGATATTACATTACCTGTCAGATTATATACTAAACATGGTGAATGTTGACCCAGTCGGTGAAGAACGACATTCATGCAACAACCACGGAGGGTGACAGTCGTGCAACAGTCGTGCAACATTCACGTAACATTGGTACTGCAAGTTTGACGAATTCCGTACGTGAGAATAATCACGCTCGAATTCCTGGGATTGTTCACTCTGTACGCTGACTCAGCAAGTCCTTATGCATTCATGCATAGGTCGTTAGATAACTAAGTGAAAGGGGGGCTGCACTGTACTAATCGTTTCAATATATGCCAGGCAGATGATTGTCCGAGATGAAAACCGTTAGATAACTAAGTGAAAGGGGGAAACTGCACTGCACTAATTGTTTTAATGCGTGCTAGGGCATTACGATGCACGAAAGGCTTCGTGATGAGTGAAATTGATATCCAGAGCTTCCCCGGGAAACGCACGGCATTAGTTAAAAGTGGAAACTAGCATCCCCACACACAAGCCTTAGAGCCACACCTTTATCAGGGACAAATGCCCCTCATGCCGTAAGCTTTTAGGTGAACTCAGTCGTCAGACCGACAGACGGCTGGAGTACAGACGGCTGTGAAAACGCTGGACAGGAACACGCTCTTCTAGATTTGATCTTGTCGGCTTCTTTTAGTCCAGCCAATAGGTAGGTAGGATTATCGATGAATATCATCAAATCTCCGACCGTACTCAAGACGACCACCATACAAAAGCTTATTCAAGCCCGGCCGGAGCATAACAACATTACCCTAGCCCTTCCCGAAGTGTTATGCATACAGTTTCCTAGTCAGATTAGTCGTCTCGTTTGATGATTGGTCGGAGATCGGGGACGGGTGTCACGAGCGAGCGCAGCGAGCCGTTAGGGGGGGGGGAGTTAGCGCGGAGCGCGTAGCAGGGTGATAGTTAAGGCGACCCCCCTCCGATCCGCACGTTCTGTGTGCAGGTCGGAGCGGTCGGAGATTTTGGGGTATAGTGGCAGTGTTCTACGTGTATCAACTCAATTTGAGATAGTTTAACTGTACCTGCCTCACGTATGGTTGCGAGCACGGTCGTGTACATGCACTAATACTTATGGTGGTAAGCATTCCTTTGGTAAAATTTGATGCACATCTAAGAAAACAGCAACCTCACTGGATATTGTTTTAGACACCCGACAATGCGTGTCACACGCAGCGTGTGCGATCACAAGACTTGACAAGATACTTATACTTAGTATCATCATTTCATGAGTCGGCCCATGAGTAGTGTACTACTCACTGAGTAGTGTACTACTCACTGGTAGTGTACTCCGCAGACACGTTCTTATTAACCAGCCTAAAAATCAGCACATCCACCCAACTCGTTCTCGGAGTCTTACTAGCTTTATTTGCTAGACACTAACCGACAGTTTACAAGCGCTATGGCAGTCAGGGGTTAGTACTACTTGCTGAAATAGTATACTTCGGTAACACTACTACCGAATTTTGGGTAGTAGTAGTACTACTACCACATAGTGCGGTATTCAATATGAGTGATACTATGCTATCATCAGCTCAGTACTATAGTACTATTCAAGTAATACTTTTGAATGACCCAAACTCGGTTCTCAATTTGCAATTCTAGTTTGAGTGGCTCTCAATTAGGCCCTCATTTAGGCCTCGGGGAAGATCACCATTTTCGAAACCGCGTCAAAAGCACTACAAACGAAGGATGGGTTGTGCCATGAAGGCTTGTCAGGAAGGCGATGAGGTCAAGCGTGATCCATGTAGCGTATGTGGAACACGGTGAATAAGTCCGATAATGAAGCCAATATAAAGTTTTCTTGTGAGGTTATTTTTTAATTTCAGATTCTGTTCGCACATCGATTATCTATACGGCAAGCGCTGATATTATTTAACATGTAAGATTATTTTCCTACAGAGATGAAGTACGGTGGGGTGTTTATCCATTACGGTGACCACTGTAGCTTGAGTAGTAGTAGAGTAGTACTACTACTACCCAATTGTTGGTATCTCTACTAGTAGTAGTATGTCTCCAATCTCGAAGCCCCGGTACTTCCGGTAATACTACTACCCAGTTTTTGTTTGCTCTAACCTTCGAAGTCAAATTCAAGACTGATCGCTTCATTGCTTATCTGGCTGTTGCGACGGGGCTAACTGATTTCTCCTTCCTCATTTTTCTTTTCAACTTCCTACTCCTAACGGTGGGATCGTTTTCCTGCGACCTCCATTCTCTTGTTTATCACATATTCCCCCATGGTGGTCGTACGGAAAGGTTTCGCCCGCCGCATGTGTATACTCTCGTGATAGCGTTTTTTATCAATCACCAAGATGCCATTGCTTCGCACGCCCTCGGCCCGATAAGGCCCTTCAAATGGTTGCTGTAGCTTGGATGCTCTGGGATCATTTCGAGCCACCATAATGATATCTCCAGGTTGAAATTCATGTTCATGCCGTGAAGCATTTTCCCTTTCATTTGCCCGTATAACTTGATGATCTTGTCGCTCTTGCTGTCGTTGCCAATTGACCGTTGCCGGGTAATCGAAAATCACATCTCGGCCAAACGAAGCTTGACTCGGGAATAGTCCAGTGGCCGTATTATGCTGCGCTCGCACGGCGAACATTACGACCGACAGGCAATTTTCCCAGTCTTCTTTGCTCGTAATTTCTTCCGTTCTTTATCAGGGTTCGATGCACTCGTTCCACCACCCTATTTGCTTGTGGGTTTTTCACTGTAGTTGGAATCGATTCTACTCCGTAGCTAGAAAGAAGCTCCCGGAACTCTACTCGAAACTCTGGACCTTGGTCAAAAATACATCTTTCTGGTCGAAGATATCGATTGAACCATTGCTGGTCAACGATTCGAGCGGCTTCGGCACTTGTACAGTCGTCCATGGCTGCAATTTCCATCAATCGCGTGCACGTGTCGATTATTGTAATCGCTCGCCATTGTTGCTCTCCCAGGGGTCCAATAGAGTCAATAGCAATCTCCCTCCACGGACGTATTTTTGTGTCCTTTACTGGCAATTTACCATACTTGGCCGGATAATTCTTGCTCCGTGCGCAATATGCACAGTTTCGTACCCAATCTCGGATGGCGGTTGTTATTCCAGCCCAGGGGAATACTGCTCGAATGGATTCGTACATCACTGTTTCTCCTGGATGGACTAGCCATTGGTGATACGTCTCAAGTACTCTGGCAATTAAACTACTTGGTAGTATAATCTTCCCATTTGCTTTGCTGGCAAGCACTCTTGTGCTGCCAATCGTACGCCATTCAGCTGCCATTCCTTCTTGGAGGCCTGTTTGCTGTTGCGTTTCTGCGATTTCACCGAGCGAAAGCGGGAACAATGGGGTTGATTATGTTTGATTTCGGGATGCCGCACTTGCGATCCCAGCAATTTCCTCTACAGGCAACCGCGACATGGCATCAGCTACTACATTGTCTTGTCCTCGGACATATTCCATTTCTGGTCCGTACTCCTCTATCTCGAGGCGCCAGCGCAGCATTTGGTCGTGGCTTCGATAGAGTTTTTATGATCCGTAAATATCCGTAGCCGACGGCCCTACAGGATCGACCTAAATTCTCGCAGCATTTCCAATATGCTTAGCAGCTCTTTCTTGTTGGTCGTGTATCGCTGCTGCGCTTGGTTGCATTTTCGGGACCAGAATACAAAAGGCTTCCTTGCTGCATGATCACTCCTCCGAGTTGATACTGCGACGCATCGGTGTAAATATCAAATACCTGATTGTAGTCTGGGTACCGTAGCGAAATCTCCTCCGATATCATGGCCTTCGCGCGCTCATTAGCCTGTTGTTGTACAGGCCACCACTGAAATGGTCGCTTGCTAGAGGTCAATGCCGTCAGCGGCGCCAATATTTCCGATCGTCCACGCCACATATCCTTGTAATAGTTTATCATCCCAAGGAAGCGGCGAAGATCACGAATCGGGCGACGGCCTCCTGAAGCCGTTGGAATACTACGCGCAAATGCTGCAAGTGCTCTTCAAACGTGGTGAAAAAAACTAGCACATCATCCATATACACTCGAACATAAGGAAGATCTCCCAGTAGCCGCTGCATTACGGCATGAAACTCATCGGGTGCCGTACCGATACCCATTGGCAATCTGCAATACCGATACTTCCCCACAGAAGTACTATTGCCGTATATGGTCGACTCTCTTCTGCTATTACACGACTATAATACCCCATCACCAAATCCAATGATGACACAAACGCCGGCTCCGGTAGCTCTCGAATCAAATCCTGAATCTTCGGCAATGGATAGTAGCTTCGCTCTAAGCACAAATTGAGCCGCCTGAAGTCGGAAAGAAATCGAATGGACCCGTCCTTCTTTGGGATGATAAATGCGGGTGCAGCCCAAGGCGAATCTTTGTCTGGCTCCATCACTCCTAGCTTCACCAATCGTTCCACTTCTCGCATCGTAGCACCTTGAAAAATGAGGGGGATTGGATACGGTTTCTGTGCACTAGGTCGACTTCCAGGCTTTACAGGTATCTTGTAGGGCGGCATCTTTAATGTCCCAATCTTCCCCAGAAATACGATCCGAAACGATTCAAGCTATGACGTTAGTCGCTGCTTCTCATCTCCCGTCAAATGTTCCTTGGGTACCAACGCTTCCAACTGTAACTCCTTCCCTGTTACGTCCAATACACGCATCGTCCGGCTTTCTCCATCCTCCACCGCAAACGCGACCCTCTTCTCCGGTGCTGGTTTATCCTCAATCGGTATCTGGATTCCATCCCATGTAATCGTCTCGGTGTCAAAGTCAATCCCCATTTTTTACCGCATGATGAAATCTGTCCCTAAAATAAGGGGTGTATCATCTTTTCTCCCACCATGAATTCGTGAACGCAACACCGTTTGTCCGAAAAGTCCGTCAACACGAACGGGAGCTCAATCGTACCCAATGATTGCTGCAATTCGCCATTGACATTCCTGTACTGATCACCACTTCTCTGTTGGGGCGTAAACCATGACACCACCTCTTTTGCCACTGTGGACCGTGTACTCCCCGTATCGAGCAATGCAACAAAGGTCTTCTTACTCAAGGGATGCTTCAAGGTTACCGATGTCAACATGACGGGGCCCCCCTTATGTTCCCAGGTTTGTCAAGCTTAACTGCTGCCATCTGATCACCCTTTTCTTCTGGCGGATCCCAGTACGACAGTGGATCCACTTCATATCCACGTCGACTACTAGTTGCCGCCGTTGTTGCCGCATTGCCCCGCGGGGGTCGACCACTTCGAGCCTCAGGTTTTCCTTCTTCGTGACTGGGTTTAGGTCGTGGTCTATACCTCGGTGATGCAGGATTTCGAAAGCATTCTTGATCATCATGGTTTTTCCAGACATTCCCTCTTGCTCGACAAAACCCACAGCCGTTCCGACTTCCCGTTTTCGCTTCTGGGTGTCAACTTCTGGATCCTTCTTTTGCTCTCCTTGCTTCTCTCTACGACCCTGCTTTTTGTCCTTGCCCGCCTTCGACTTGCCTTTCCAGGGCTTCCTTTCTTCCCAATTTCTACCCGGTTGTTGTTCCACCCCTTCACACTGCATATATCTTGTTCATAGCTCCTCCAAATCTGTCCAACTTGCTTGCTGTGACCATACTTGCATCTGCCATGACCATGACATTCCTCTGCTGAAAAACTTGCAGTGATCCGTCGCGCTCAGCCGTGACCCATCATCTTCTCGCAACCAATACTCCAGTTGCACCAGCGCCTCGAACAAAATATTACTCGACTGTCGAATTTCGCGACTTGCGCAGCGCCTTAATCTCTTCATGCAACTTATCTCGCGTCCTCAAGGGGCAATACCGATCAGTTAGCATATTCATTTCTCTCCGTATTGCCGTCGCCACGGTTGCCCCAGCTCGTCTCTCTCGTTGCACTTGTCCATAGAACAAATCAAGATCGCGCCCAACCAGGAGTTGACCCAGCACTTCTTGTAATCCTTCCGACGACTCTTATGACGTGTTCATTCCCAAGAAGATGTACAACTGGTTAACTTGCTGTTGGAACTGCAACCATTCCTTCCAGTTTCCCTGAACAAATGGTTTTACTTCCTTGACCCCCTTAAGTAGTAGTAGAGTAGTACTAGTAGTAGTAGTGCTACTACTACTACCCAATTGTTGGTATCTCTACTAGTAGTAGTATCTCTCCAATCTCGAAGCCCCGGTAGTTCCGGTAATACTACTACCCAGGTTTTGGGGCTGATATTAACCCCTGATGGCAGTGTTAGCTTGTACAGCTAACGTTTGTGCGAATACTACGCGCCCATGTTGTTAGTCAGAGGAGGAGTGAGGATGAAGTGTACATGTACTTAAAATGATTCCACAACATGCTCGCGACTTTCACTAAATACCGTATAGCTCAACCAACATGTTAGCCAGATTTAAGCGTATGTGTGGATATTAAGAGCGTGATCCGTACGGGTCTCGCCGCCCCGACGGCCCCACGCGTCAGTGCAAGATGTGAGTTCCAGATTACGGCACAACAGCGTGGTTGTGAGATCCGCAAGATTGACACGACCGACAGGTCCAGGATCTGCCAAGTACAGAACCCAGACAGACTAGATAGTCAGAGCCAGTTTATGTGAAACAAGGTCAGTTTGGAATCGGCTTAGTAGAGAGCTGCGCGGCCCAGCAGAGGGCCGACTGAGATCAAAGTTAACTTTAGTTCCATTAGAATCAAGCTCCGCGCCAAGACCAGCGCGTGATAACATGGAACACCAAGATGTAAACGTCAACGACACGTCGGGCCGGGGCCCAGCTCAAGAGAGTGTAATCGCTGACGTTGATGAGCCCACGGAGCGTGCTGCCGCGATGCAGTTGGAGAGCGCCCCGTCGCCCATGCCGCGATGCCCGGGTCTGCGGCTGCAGATACCGAACCCGTTCGAGCCAAGCGGCAACCCCATCACGGACGAGCTCATGCAGACGGTGAGCCCGTGTCTAGCAGCCAGCGAGTGGCTGCCGCGCCGGCGTTGCCTCAGCCGCCCAGATTCGAGGGCCGCACCATGCAGGACCGTCGGTATGAGACATACCTGACGGCCATCAACGCTCTCCAGACTCAGTGGGGCGGCGCCTTCACGATACCAGTTGAAGCATTGAGTCGAAGACGAAGCGAATGATAGCGCGGTATGAATTCAACACGCCGCCGCATCTGATCACCGAAGAGCAGTGGATTGACTACTCCATGAAGGCCAATATGCCTTTTCATGTGGACTATGCCTCGGTGGACGAGGCGTCCAGATGCGGACGACCTGGCCTGAGCCGGAGAGCAGAATGATGAACCTCCAAGCCGATTTGGAGGCTATACTGGATCAATTTAACCTAACTGATGTAGCATTTGAGCATGAGCAGCGATGGATTGTCAAATATTTGGTAAATGCCCTAGCGCCCGCTAGTTTCAAGGCCGCTATCACCACCAAGCTAACGCTTCACGAGAACAAGAAGTACAAGAACGAGGTGGTGCCGTTCTGCGCGTGGGTGACAACGCTCATGCGCGAGTTCATGACATGGAAACCAGCTACCAGAGCTGCAGCGACAGCTGGTCAGTCGAGTCAGTCAACGCCATGAGGTACAGGTCGTGGTAACGGTGGGATACTGGTGACTATGGACAACATGGTGGGCGCCGTGACGGCCGCGACGGGGGTGACGCTCGACGGCAGCGCGAAGCTGCGTGCAGTTGTGCGTGTTAGAGTCGACAATTTCCGGTTGTAGTATGAAAATGACCCACCGGTGCGGGTGGCACCCATGCAGGTTTGGCTGAAGACTGATGCGTGACCTTTCCGTGCGCAGCCACGCCGGAACTCCCCCAACGACCGCGCGTTTCTGGACCGACACACAGCGGCGCTGTTAGCGCACGGTCTCGTGTACAAGAACCACTGGAGCAGGTGGGTGTCGGCTCCAAGAATCGTTCGCAAGCGGGAGTAGGATGTGGACCCGACGGCGGACCCAATAATGACCATTGATACGCGGAGTGTGAATGAGAGAACCGAGCCAATGTCGTGGCCCATGCCGGTGCTGGACGTGGTGCTCGGGGAGCTTGAAGGTGCAAGAGTCTTCTTTGTTCTTGACTGGTTCCGTGTTTTCATCGTTCAAGGCCAAGTTACGCCGACTAACCGAGATCTACGTTGGCGAGACTGGCTGCAACTCCGTCGACAAAGCGGAGGCGATCAAGATGGCAAGCACAGCGTGGGTGGGTTGCAAGATGAGTGAAAAATGTCAAGGCGGGGTTTGCTGGATGTGGGCTGTTCCAGCCTTCCAAGCCCCGCATGGACGCTTGCATTAAGAACTTCAAGCGCAACGGAACGCCAGCGTCTACGAGGCAAGCGTCGTGGCTTCGTATTAAAGAGGTCGTGCAGAAGGAGGTACTCGTGCTGCCACCTTCCAAGAAGCGCACACGCAAGACTGCAACGGTTGCCGGCCGTCTACTGACCAAGGAGGCGCTGGATGCTATCGCAGGACCTACCAAGAAGCCCAAGTCCAAGAAGGTACCGACTACGCCGAATTTGCCTAAGGCAAAGAAGCAGAAGCAGGTGAAAACGCTGGGTCCGGTTACGCAGCAAGCTCTGCCTGCAGCGAAGCCGGTAGGTACAATGCAGCGAGGAGATGTAGTGTGGGAGGCAATTGATTAGTTGAAACAAATAAAGTGCTCTTGTAATAGCACATTTACCACAACTTTGTATGTGTCCTTCTTTTGTTGATTTTGTCTTATTTTCTATAGTGATACGATATCCCTCAGTATGCCTGGGCCCGCTGTGATGTCAGGGTTTTGAGAATTGACCCTCTCAAACCGTTATTAGAAGGGGAGCCCGACTCATTGTACTGAGCATACTGGCGGTCAATCAGTTCACTCGATGGCAGCCGTCGGTCGCTTTCGCAGTTCTGTGACAGCCCTCGAGTGCTCTAACTTACAGTCAGCACGTTAGTGATGAGTTGAGTTGATGCTGCCAGGTGGGATCGAACCACCGTCTTCTCGGTAGTGAACCGAGGACTTTACCACTGAGCTATGGCAGCGCTGTCTCTGAGCACAAGCCGGACTATATTTATACACAAATCGTATAATATTGTGTACGCTCTTGTAATAAAATATATCCTGTGTTAGTCGATTTCGGAAGGGGATGTATCGTTTTGCACAGGATCGTTCAACAACGCAGCGAAAGAAAATATAGATTTGCGCCTTATACAAAACCAAAGATTAAAAGTGGCAGATAACTGGTTCATCCGTGGAATGGGTCTGTAATAGTCAGCATTTCCTAATTGAGCTCTCGATTACTGCCCGGTGGAGTAAAACAGTGTGTAAATAGAAGAGATGACGCTCGTTCCGGATCTGCGCTTTATTCTTAAAACAAATAGTCCAATGACAAGTTACGGGTGAAAATGTGCCGAGGCTGCAATAATGGCACGCAACTGGCACCGTACCTTAGTACAATATGCATGCATTTATCCTGCGTGCGGATAAACCTTCTGGTGAAAAGTTGTGGCTGCGGAGCCACAACTTGTTTAAGCGGGGTCGCTGGCAGCGCTATTACATGTACTTGCGATTTCGAGTGCGCAAAAACCCGAGCTCTGCGCGTCATCGTAGTCATCAGACTTAGGTCTTTCTTACCTCGATAGAGTCAGGCTGACACTCGGCGGATTGCGCCTTTATCGTGACAAATTGGGCTGCCAGCTGGAACTGAATATTTCCGAGCTTCATGTACAACGATGTGTGTCAAAAACAAATACCAGAGTCGTATACAGATTTCACGTTCAATACGACATCAAAGGATTTGTTTGAGTGTCATGTCATACTTTAGTCAGTACAAAATCAAAAATGACTACAGAGACATTACTATATAGTTTAGACGGTTATCGATTTTGCGATATATCTGCAACCGTGAGCTCGTTCGGGCCGGCAAGGGGAGAGAAAGTCACGAGCGTGACAAATTGGTGATTGCGAGTGCATGGACAGTCGTCCTCAAGCTCCCGAAATCGAAGAGCGTCACACTCAAGACACGTAGCCCTCTCACACACACACACTCACTCGCAGCCATGGACCGCGCCCTCTTCCCACTGAACCGCCGGCCACTCAGCGATGGTATCGTCCGCCGTGTAGTCCAGCGCACCAGACCGCAGTCCCTTGACCTCTTTGCGGACGCCGTCAGTGGCAGCAGCTCCATGCACCAGGACGATGACACTACCGGTAGAAACCTCTCCATGAACGAAGCCGAGATGAAGCGAGTCACCGCCGAGATCGAGCTGCGCCGCCAACGCAACCGCATGCACCAGGCCAAGCACAAGATGAAGCAGCAGAAGAAGTTGCTCGACCTTGAGATCGGGATCAACCAGCTCCGAGACGAGATCCAGCAGCTCAAGCTGCGGAAGGAGGTCATCTCGGCGGGCGTGTGCACCGACACGACAGTCTGGAGCGTGGCGGCCGAGTACTTCCGTCTCTTCCGGAACGGGTACAAGGGCCCTATGCTGACGCTGCAGTCGTCCACCTCGGGGGCTTCGTCGGCGTTGCAGCCTCGCGAGTCCTTTGTCCAGCGAGACTTTTTCATCGCGACGATGGCGGAAGACGTGGCAGGGGACATCGGCTTCGGGGTGGAATGTTTGCTGGAGAACTGGCGACAGCTGGCCATGTTCCACGAGGACATGGAGATCGAGCTCTTGCGCCTTGATGTAGGCGCGGACGACGATCTCATTGCTACGTTAAGGAGCGCCACGACACTCAGCGAGAAGGTTCTGCGGCACGGATTCCCGCACCTGTTTGAGAACGGGCAGTGGACGCCTTTGGGTGCAAGGCTGCTCGGGCAGCGCTTGGTGATGAACGGAGTTGTGAACTTTGTGTGGAGTCAGGAGAAAGGCCGCGTGGTGAGCATGCAGTACTCGGTAGACATGCTGACGCCAATGGTTCAGCTGTTGGGCAACTTGGAGGACGTAGCACGTGTGTTTGCTCATGCAAACATGTCACCAGAAAGTAGATTGGTAGTCGAAGAGGCTATTTCACTACTGTACTAAGTTAGAATGCACTTACCAGCCATAATGGATTTCTTCTACTGTACCATGTACAATAATGTGTCAACCACTACCACCGAGACAAAGCGTATTAATCTACTATACCCCTTCAAAGCAAGCCGGTGTTGTCCAATAGAACAAACCTGACAAGGTGTTGAATTATTTTGTGTTCTTGAAGGGGCTCCTCCTGTCAACGGAGGGAGCCTGCGTCAAAATGACCGCAACACGGCTGTAGCACTTTACCCTGCAGGTACAATTCATCTACTACGGCGTCCCAGCGACGTCGAATACTTGGACCGTGGTGGTGGGGCTCTTTCGCCTCTTTAAACACAGTGTGCGTCCAGCGGCGTAGATACAACGTATTCGGATACACGTACAGCGGGAGTTCCTCAAGTCGATGGTGTGTACTCGGGCAAAGTCAATGTAATGCAACGAAGTGCAGTGAAGTGCAGCGGAGCGAAAGATTACTCTGATTTCCGGAGGAGGCAGCGTGCCAACCAAATGCCATCCGACCAGACAAGAACGTTAAGGACAAAGATAGAAGTCTCCAACCGCCGGAGAAACTTTTTCATTTACAGTGGAAGCAGAGCATCGATAACAGATTTGAGTCAGTTCATGCAAGGCCTTCCGATAATAATATTGCACTAGAATTTTAGCAACAGGGTTGAAATAATCTGTAATATTGGAGTTCAATTTGCTTGAAATAAATTATTGCGATACTTGGGGTTTGTATGAATCTTAATATTAAAATATCTGCTCTTGACATAATACAGTAGGCGCGGGGGCAACTGAGGTTTCTTTCGTTGCCGGCTGAAAATAAGTGTGAACATGTCTTTCGTCACGTTCGCAGCGATCAGCGAATTCCCCGGGCCCTCTTCGAGACGCACAAACTCAGTTTGAACGTCCGGTAGATTGAACGAGATCCACTTCCAGTCGTCGATCAGAGGCTCTGAAATTGAATTTCAGAGCAGCGTAGTCGAGCCTGTGGAGTAACTGGGGGTGTTTCTTCGTAGTGCAGCGTGTCATTCGATTCTCCGACGAGTGTGAACAACGCCCTACGCCAAAAATCATTAACCCCTCCTGCAAACACAGCTTCGTGGACGTCGCCATGGACCAGACGGTGCGAAAGTGGTCCAAGGCGTTCGTCAACGACATCGACCACTGAGCTCCATTCCAGGCTGTTGTAACGACGAAAAGAGTGCTTAAAAGTCAATGCAAAGTGCGTTGGGGGTTTGCGTCTTACTTGTCGCTTTTGCCGGATAGAATCGATGGGATCGTGTGTGCGCTGCTGGCGTCTTCCAGGAGGAACGGGATGACCTCAGCCGTGGCGACTTTGTACTCGCGGTGGCCGATGACTCGCATCACGGCGTACGTCATTCCACTGTGAGTCACCACGCCAATGCGTGAGGCCTTGTGGTCGTAGAAGACGCGGTTCAGGAAGACGCGTGCGCGGTCGTCGATGTGCGACTCGGTCTCGCGGTGGTCCGGCGTCCACCACGGGTCTGCGTCGCTCCAGACGTCGCTGAAGTCGATGGTGTGGTACTGCAGCGCCTTGGACGAGATCGTGCCTCGTAAGTCGCACGTGCAGACGCCGATGGTCTCACGGGGCCACTCCATTGACCGCTTGGGGATCTCCTCGTGGTTCCGGTACGCGATCATGGACGTGTGCAGTGTGCGCTCCAGCGGAGACACGACGACCTCCTCAACCTCCAGTCCCCTCTGTAGCTCCCCATCGAGTCTCTCTGACGCCTTCTCAGCCTGTTGCATGCCCACGTCTGTCAGCTTGGCGTCCGTGTACTCGGCCAGTTTGCGGTAGTATCGCTCCCATTCCTCCGTGCCGTACTTGGCCTCTGCCACGTTGTGGGTGCCCTCTCCGTGGCGCAAGAAGAGCAACAGCTTGACCTGCACGCCTTGAGTGGCTCGTCCATTGATGTAGGCGTCTACGTCTCCCCACGTGACATTGTCGACCAGTCCGAGGTGCTCGGGGTTGGAGGCGGGCACCTGCACCGACGTAGTTCCCTGTTTGAAGAAGCCAGGGACGTATCGGAGCGAGAACGGCACGTCGGGCTCGTCGCGCTCAGGCAGAGAGAGCGATGGAGCGACGGACAGCTCGAAGAGGAGAAGCAGCGGCGTGAACGAGCGCATGGGATCAGGTTGTCTGTCGTCTTCAACTCAGGTTTGGGGTCTTTGTCTTCGTGCAGAGAACAACACCCGGCCGATGAGACACTGCGCGCTAATTCGAGCTTGAGCTGTCTATGATGGCAGCTAAAATAATGCACTTGAAGACTGCAAACGTGAGCGTGGAGAAGCAGGCGCGCGTACTAACCAGGGGACCATACGACTGAATTTGAAGCTTGACGTCCATGATCGGAGTGGCGGAGCGCTTTCAGACAAAATGAAGCTAGACGCAGGGGCGCAGAAGATTCCGCATGACCAGCAAAAGCTTCGTTCAGCATAACGCGAATTAGCATCAAAGCACTTGATTCGAGTGTGGCGACGCATGCTGTCCACAGTAAATTACTGGAATGTTTGAGTTTTCGTTGACTACCTTCTGCAGCAAGACATTTTTTCCCAAGGACAAGATTTGAACATCTTTGAGGGGTGACTTGTGTAGAGAATCTCGTGGCACGAACCCACATGGATTCTTGGTGCAAAATTATCGTGTTCATTTGCAAGCACTCGTGGTTGGGAATTGGACTCCGGATTTCGGGTCTCGCGATCATGAAGAATCCGGCTTGGGGTATCAATTAATGCCGGTTCTGTGTTGTTTGAAGTCAAAAGAGATGAAGAATGCAACGGCAACTAGACAAAGGTTATGGCTGGGATCCCGGTTGTTAGACTACGTCTATAGAACAGGCTCTGGAATTTAGTGACACTCGTGCTTCTGTCGTCGTTAAAGTGTCGAAAAGAACAAGTGCTGTATTTGTGTCAAGTGTATCTCATCGTCGTGAGATGGTACAAGTATTGTCAGTATCCGTGAAGGATCAGGAGAAAGTATGCACCACTACGACGTCTACCAGCTTAGGTAGCAGCTGCGACGATTTGGCCGACGGTAGTGAAGAACTGCATGGCATCCGGAATGTTTTGTCGAAGCATTCGTCGGAGAGAACAGCTTGAGCTGGTTGCAGCTACATGGGCGTCATGTGAGCACGTTGCGTCTTGAGTGGGCGGCTGAGCTTGACGTGATTGACCTGGTTGTGAGTTCTTCGTACTGGGACGCTTGGAAGTGCTAGCCGAGCTGCAAGTTGTGGTTGACGCTGGCACGTGCTCCACAAACTGTTGCGTTGCCGAAACTGCTGTCCTAATAGCGTTGAGCCATTTCTCGCGCTCTTGTGAACTCGACGTGCGCATGGCAAGACGCTTGCAGGTCGATCCGTGCTCTAGACGAATGACGTTGCGTTCGACATCTCTGCTAGAATTTTTCACGATTTTGACGGTGGAGTCGAGCGGAATTGTCAAAGTGCCGCCTGCGACGCGTTGACGCTTGACAACGAGGGTAAAAGCTGCCTCGGTGGTTCCCTTCACTACAGGGAGTTTTGGTAGCGCAGTGGGAACCAGGTAGATGGTGCTGAGGAACCTGTAAGCGCAAACGTTCCAACACACTGTCAGTACGTGGTATGAAGGCAAAGTCGCGTATAGAAGCTTACCAAATGAGGCTGCACCATTGAACGTGGAATTTACCGCACGCCATTGCGGTGATGATAGAAGTAGTAGCTTGCGTTGAAGCTAGTAGGAGGCTGATACTCGGTCGGAGTTTTCTTGCGAAAGCAAATTGGGGAATGGTGAACTAAAACTCGCATTTGCCTTCGCGGAGTAGACCCGCAGAAATCAAGTACAGCACTTGTTGGCACGCGGGAGACGGATGTGAGGGCAGATAGAATTCACCAGGCTCGGAGTGTTAGTGCTACGGCAAGAGGGTCTCCGAATCCAGTGATTCAGGTCTAGTCAGTTCCTGGTTTACTGGCTCAGGCGAGGTCGCCGTGCAGCCATTAGTTGTTAGTCGCGACAAGAGTATCGAGCGGTGGTTCAGTAAAAGAATTTGAGAGGCTGCCAGCCTACGTGTCCATTGTGGTTGCACCGGATCTGATCTGATAGGATCTGGGTCGCTGAAGTTAGAGATATATCGAAGCCTGGCGCCGGACACAGCAATTACTCACATATCTCCTTTGGAGATCATGATGATACTATGGATCGATATGAGCCGCATCGCTGCTGAATCACGTGGTATGGGTGGATGGATGAAATAGATTGCCTGCCTGGTTATACCAAGAAGATTTAAGCTTGCTGGACATGGTAGCTTATCGATACGGTGGTGGGTAGCACGAATGTTGAGGCGTGCGAGGTGAGGCGTACACTCGCAGATCGCTGTAGCCGTAAAGGTGTGAGCGCCATGGCTTGGCCAGGATGGAAATTGAATCCATTTGGCAAGTTTCTGTGGTGACTGGCCAAAGTTACTCACGGGCTCACTTGACACTTTCATGACTCAAATGGCCACGTTACAGATCATGTCTATCTTGCTACACTACTGAAATGCGGGTGCTCGGTGATCTAGACGCGATGGAGACCTTTCCTTTACTTGACAGAGTGGTGCATGTATCGTCAATAATGGCTTATGTTTGCCAAGTGATCTCACTGAAATCTCTCACATGGTATGCTACGAGGTTAGTGAAGGTGTTGTTACAACAATGTTGCAAGACCATGCTTCTCACAATAGAGTGACCAAATACGGAGGGAACTCGTTGTTCAAGTAAATTAATGACTGCAGGGCTACAACAAGATAAACGGCTACTGTTCGGGCGTGGTGATGACACGGTTGAGACTGGACAGGCATGGCCTGTTGCACAGGGAGTTGGTGCACGGACTGGTTATGGTGATCTCAGCTGACACGCTGGGGAGGATGGTACGAGCGGAACTCGTTGTTGTTGCGGTGATGTCTCCTAGTAGGAGGTCAACTGGGTCGAGCACCGCTCGGGGTCGATGCGAGGCGGTTCAAGGCTGGCAATGTCCGCACTAAACTGTCGCGTCTCCGTCGCCACTTGAGCCCATTGAGCTGCGAGGTTGCCATAACCATCCGCGAGCCGCTTGATGGCGTCGAGTGGCTGCGACAGACGCGGAGGCATGGCGTCGTCAGCCTCTAAAGCTCGGGAATAACGCGCTTGAGCGATCACAGAGCTTCTGCGCACGACCTCGAAGGTTTGACGGGATGTAGCTGGCGTTTGGAGCTTAGGTGCTTGGAATGTTGACAACGAAGACGTGATCGCTGTGATCCATTCTTTATGCTCGACATCGTTGGCCACGCGCATGACAAGGAGTTTGCCACGTCGGCCGTACTGAAGACGGATGATGTTTTGCTCGATGTCTTGCGTGGAGCATCGGATCAGTCGAAGCTATCGAGGGCGATGGCTAAGAGGCCACCAGCGAAGCGTGAACGCCGGACGATCAAGGAGGTGCTCGACGCCTCGGGGTATTTGGCAGCGGTACACTTCCTCGGGGTGACGCGAACGATGTATACGCTGGTGAGCAGCCTGGATTCATCGATTCAAGTAAGGGAGGATTAGTGAAAATGCGCGACAACCTGATCACTTAGAACGAGTAGTCTACGCCACACGTACCAGAGGAGGCCGCAAAAGTGGATCTGCAGATTACCGGAAGTCATAGCGGTAGCTGCAGTAAGGAGCGGGGGTGGGATTGGGGTCGATGTGTTTTTGACGAAGCAAATCGGGAAATGGTGAGAGCGACCTCGTGTCGAGCGGTGGGCGACAGGTCCGGGCCCTCTAATAAGCCGACAAAGCTCGACACGAAGGAATCAAGTGCTGAGGCAGCGAGTAAAACGTCAAAAGGCGTGTTTGCTAACGCTCGATACGGTTGTAGAAACTTGGACGGCAGCTTTGTTCACTTGTGCTGGCGCGTACACTCGCAGGTAATTATTGGGCTAGAATGAAGCTGCGCGAGCCATCGGCTTGATTCACGATCACCGCAGTTGCCAGTGACATGTTGACAAACAAGTGAGGACAAGTTGTTGAAATGGCTTTCGTGGCATTTTGTATTTGGACTACGACACGAAATAGCTGTTGCCATTGCAGAGGAAAACTGAAGTGCATGCATCGAGGCTTCCATGTAGTTTCTTGCGGGCACAGTAGGAATTGAATCGACTGCCCCCTTTGAGTCCCCCGCTGGGGATAAGTGGCTGCAAAGGTTGACTGCGTGCTGGTCATGATCTGAGGTTACCTGAAATGAGCTAAGCCATGTGGGGCTTGAGTCCGCTAGCTCGCTGACCACGAAAGTTACTCACGAGGGCCATTGGCGGCTATGATGGCTACTTCACTTAACCAAAGTGCTGACGCTGGGATCGACCAACACCACAAGTTAGTGAGACGGTGCTGCCTGCAATTTGAGTTGCACATGGCT
>JAHQIV010000159.1:0-31019 GCA_030463285.1 Phytophthora europaea | reverse complement strand
CTGGGGGCAGCGCCACTGCTGCGGGAGGCGGAGACGCCCACGCTCACGCCGCCGACCTGCATGCGCATTGCTTGGGGCTGGTGGTGTTGATACCTTTTGGCCTGGAGGGACTATTTGGGACTATTTTGGATTTGTGATTTGTGATAGAAAGTTGCAGTTTTTGGATCTGACCAAGACAGCGATTTGGTCACTGCAGGAGGACGCCTTTGCTTTTGAAGTAGAGGGTGCCGGTGATGGTCATGACGACGAAGATGGAGACGGTGAGGATGATGACGCCGAGGAACCATCCGTCGGCTGTCTCGAGACCTGAGTGGAGGTTCATGCCGAACACGCCGGCAATGAAAGTGCCGACCGAGAGACTGATGACTACAATGGAGAAGATCACGTCCACCCCGAGCAAGTAGTTTCGCACCGAGTCGAGCTGCATCATGACGAGACTCTCTGTGTTGGAGATGCGGTGCTGCATCAGTTCGGCCTTGGTGCGCGTTGAGAAGATGTCCTGGAGATAGTTCTCGATCAGAACTTCGATCTCTTCCGAGTCGATGCTCCAGAGGTCCGAGAGCAAGTTGGGCTCGTTGTATAGTCTCGTGAGGTACAGCAGACGCAGATCTTCTTCGTTGTCCAGTAAAACCATCAGCACACGGCGCACACCGTCCACTTGAGCCTCGAACTCGTTGATGGCGTTCTTGAACTCGCGCAGCTTTTCGAGCTCTCGGGAGTTCAATCCACCTTGCATGAGGCTGTCCAGGGCTCTGACAATGCCAGGAGACAGTTGCTCATAATGGGACTGAAAGTAGCGCGAAAGTGTCGACAGCAACGCTTCCAGTGCTCTGGGTAGCAGCAGCAAGAGATTATATGTTAATCCGAGCGTCTCGACTAGAAATGAACCCGTTGCCTTACCTGAACTCGAATGGAGCGTCGTCGTCGCGCGCGGTCTCAGCAAACTTTGTCTTCAAAACAGAGAGGAGGGCGTCCGCACCGTCGGGAACGTACACCAAGCACACATCTCTTAGAACGATCGCTCTCAACGGATCTACCCTCACCACACGCAAACTGTCAGATCAGCTTGCAACTCCGCGTACTACTACTATGACTTCGTACCAGCACTGATGAGAATTGCTTGTTTTCGGATGACAATGCGAGGTTCATTGGTCACAGAGAAGGCATTCTCCATCTTGCGAATATCACGCGAGTGGACGCGCTGTACACAAAGATCGTTAATACATTTGCTGACGACAGCAGCAGCAAAAACAACAGGACTGCCTCACCTGCACCCCAACAGGGGTGTGGAGATCTTGTTGACTTGCTACTCGGGTCTGGAGGCCAAGGCGCCAAATCTTTCCAGCAGTTGAACTGCTGCGTCGGCGCATAGGCGGCGACATCTTCCCTGACTCCAAGGGTGCGCTGTCTTCCGGTGAGGTAGCGTCCTCTTTGGGTTCTGCAGCTTCCTGAGTCATTCGAAGCACCTCGTGGCGACTCATTTCCTTCAATGTCGGTCTCCCCTTGCGGTCGAAAATCATGACCAGAACCCGACCGCTCTTGGAGCCAGGGTCGAATTGACACGCGTACTTCTTGAACGAACTGAGACTCGAGCCACTGAGCTCTGCTGGCTCGGGCGACCGCACCTCAACCATGCGTTGATACGACGAGTACGTTCCGTACGCTGTTGCGGGGTTGGGATAGTCACTAGACTGCTGACCCACTGCTCCGGCGAGTAAAGGCGACGGCGACGCATCAATCTCGCTCTCTCTATGCATGCTGTCGGTGTCGGACATTGTGCGCGATTGCTGCTCTGGGGACACCAAGTGACTGAGATCCAAGGAGGCGCGAGGTGGATGGTGGTTTCAACCAAAGATTTGGCTGGTCATGTTGAAGTTGCGATACAAAACGATTGGTTTGCAGGGGAATTGCCGACTGGTGTTGAGACGGTCACTACTGCACCCGGTCGGGGTTTGTCTGGATGTCCTTGATCCGTTGCAATTATCTGAGACGTTAACTCGAACGGTATGTAGGTGACACAACTTGCATTGCATTCACGTGAGCATGACTCCCTTCTTTTTGAAATGGACGATACCTGACCCCGTCGCAAGTGCGAAGAAGATGGCGATAGCGATGACAACGGCCCGAAACCAGTGGGCCACGCTTTCCAAGCCCGAGAACAGATTCATGCCGAAAATCCCGGTGACCAATGTGCCCACAGCAATGTTGACCAACACGAGTGAGAAGACGAGCTGCACCGTCAGCAAGTAGTTTCGCTTCGAGTCGAGTTTCAGCGTCACGAGACTTTCCGTATTGGAGATGCGGTGCTGCAAAAGTTCAGCTGTCGTACGCGTTGAGAAGATGTCCTGCAAGTAATTCTCGATCAGTACTTCGGCTTCCTCGGAGTCAAAGCTGAATAGGTTTCCGAGAAGTGAAGGGTCTTCGTAGAGTTTGGTAAGATACAGCAACCGAAGGTCCTCTTCGTTATCGAGCAGGTCCATGAGTACCCGACGGACTCCCTCTACTTGAGCCTCGAACTCGTTCATCGTATTCTTGAATTCCCGCAGTCTTTCGAGCTCGCGCAAGTCCACGTTTCCTCGAACCAGATGCTCGAGCTCAGCAACAATAACGGGGTAGATTTGGTCGTATTGGGCACGAAAGTATCGTGCTAGTGTGGCCAACAGTGCCTCGAGTGCTCTGAACAGAATGCCCACATAGCAAATTTGTAGTTAGACATGTGTAGGCTTTGTTGCTTGCCAGGGTTAACGTACCTGAACTCAAAGGGAGAACCCGCACCATCGCAGGCATTTGACGCGAAATCATGCTTGAGCATGGATAGCAAGCTATCGGCTCCATCAGGAACATATACAAGACACAAGTCCCGCAGTACAATTGCGCGCAGCGGATCTAATGTTCACAAAGACATTAGGTTAGCAATACTGTCAGCTTCTACTTGCGATACATCAACTTATGTTATAATACCAGCGCTGAAGAAAATCGCCTGCTTTCGAATAACAACTGACGGCTCGTTGGTGGTCGAGAACGCATTCTCCATTCTACGAATGTCACGAGCATGCACAGGCTGGGGAGAATTAGAGCTTCATAGTGTAGCGTATCTAACCTCGAGTACTTCACTCTTACCTGAACATCACAAACTAAAGGGCCGCTATCAGCAGCTCCTGGTTGACTTGACTGTCTTAAAGTACCGGTAGCTTGGCGCGATTTACCAAATCGTGGGGATATCTCCGCCTCTCGCTGAAACCTCGCGGCGTCTTGGGTCACACGCAACACGTCCAGCCGACTCATCTCGTTGAGCGTCGAGTTGCATTTGCTGTCGAACAGCAACATAAGTAGCTTGTCCTTCTTGGTGACAGGGTCGAACCGGCAGAAGAAATGTCTTGGGGTGTTGGCACCGCTGACTTCACTTGGTTCTGTAGAACCTTCACCGAGATTGTTGTTCGCCATAGGACTGGAGCCGTGGTCAGAAATCGCTGTCTCCGTGGCCCCCTCAAGAGATATGGTTGATGAGCGACCACCACTTTCTTCTTTTTGTTGGCTGCGTAACTTTGTAGCATTGATGTGTTGGCTTTTTGAGGAATGAAAAGTCTGCAACATGAGAAAGGTGTTCGAGTTGATAAGAAATGTTTATGATTTCATCCCCCGAAAGTTTGATCTACTTCAGCATCACCCCCTTTCTCTTGAAGAATAGTATTCCGGCCCAAGTCGCACCGATGAAGAAGACTATGGTGAAGATGACAACGCCTAAGAACCAGCCTGCCCTTTCAGCCAAACCCGACACCAGGTTCATGCCGAACACACCAGAGATAAGTGTTCCGACGGAAATGTTGATCGACACGAGTGAAAAGATCAGCTGCACTCGCAGCAAATAGTTTCGCTTCGAGTCGAGCTTCAGCGTCACGAGGCTTTCCGTGTTAGCGATGCGGTGCTGTAGAAGCTCAGCCGTTGTTCGAGTTGAGAAAATGTCCTGCAAGTAGTTCTCAATCAGCACTTCAGCTTCCTCCGAGTCGAAGCTCCACAGATCAGCGAGGAGATCTGGTTCTTCGTAAAGTTTCGTGAGGTACAAAAGCCGGAGATCTTCCTCGTTGTCAAGTAACTCCATGAGTACACGACGTACTCCGTCCACTTGCGATTCGAACTCGTTCATGGTATTCTTGAATTCGCGCAATCGCTCAAGCTCGCGTGAGTCCAGATTTCCTTGAACGAGGTGCTCAAGGTCAGCAACGATAACCGGCGAAAGCTGGTCATATTGAGCTCGAAAATAGCGAGCAAGTGTTGCGAGCAATGCCTCCAACGCTCTGTCCATAGTCCACATACCCAAAAAATGTTACTAAGTCCACTTATCACTCACTGTATTGTGCTGCGGTTGGTAGGACGTACCTGAACTCGAATGGGGATTCGGCATTGTCCCGCGCATTGGTGAGGAAATCCTGCTTGAGCATGGAAAGTAAGCTATCAGCTCCATCCGGTACGTAGACCAAGCAGGCGTCTCGGAGCACAATCGCTCGCAACGGGTCTACACATAGTCAACATTCACCACATGAAGCATAAATGTTATCAACCTCCAACTGACATGAATGGTTCCATTGTTGAGTCGTACCAGCGCTGAAAAATATCGCTTGCTTTCGAAGGATGATCGACGGCTCATTGGACGCCGAGAACGCATTCTCCATTCGTCGAATGTCTCGCGTATGAACGCGCTGAATAATAAGAGATCAAGTCAGATAAAAACACAACGAGCGAGTAGCAACTATAGCTAAAAGTTACCTACCTGGACGTCACAGACTGGTGGACTGCCACCATCCACAGTCGCTTGAGCCTGTAAACCTGACCGACGGCGTCTCGGACTCGTTTTGTCTGGCTTCCGAAAGGGAGACGCCTTTGCATGTGACTCATCTCGAAGCTTCGCGGCTTCTTGTGTCGCTCGCAGCACGTCCATCCGACTCATCTCTTGGAGCGTCGAGTTGCCTTGGTGGTCAAAAAGCAGCATCAGCAGTCTCCCCTTCCTAGCCACGGGGTCGAATCGGCAGAAGAATCGACTGGGGGAGTTGGAAGTGCTCAGTTCGCTGGCCTCTACGGGTGTGAATGTGAGGTCGAGATCGATGCAGTACTTGGTCTGTGGACTCATGTCGTGCTCGGAGGCCGTCGTCTCCATGGCCGCGTCGAGCGATATGGCCGTCACGCCCCCGCATTCGTCTTGCTGCTGCGTTCCTGAGGCTGAGGTCTTGCGGCGCATTGGCGCTGAGCTTTTTTGACTCTCATGAACACGCAACGAAAGTTTCGCTACGAAACGACCAAAAGCTAAAAATGATCATGCTCCCGTCTCATATGATCAAGTCAGCTGGGTACGATACGGGTGGTGCTGCTGATCCACTGTCCAAACGAGTTGAAGCTTTACTCAGTACGGTACTTTAAAAGTAAAGTTTAGGTTAGTTCACTTTACCGCGGTGGCGACCAATAGTTGGCAATAGGTTACTTGAATGCAGATGAAGTTTGCTGCCTCAGCACTCGGTGCTTGCATGACAACGCTATCTATTCATCCGCAACTAAGAAAAACACTATGCGCTACACATCACACGGTTTGCCGCCTGCTGTCTACGTCCGGATCTGGAAGCGGCCGGCCTTGGTCATCGTTCGCACGCCCTTGTAGGGCTTGTACTTTTCGTTGGTGATCAGGAGCGTTTCAACGTTCAGCCCGGAGACGGTCGACATGGGCACCTTGAAGCCGAGCAGAACAACGGGCTTCTCGTCAGGCACGGCGGCGCTCTGGTGGAGGACGATATTACCACGCAGCGACGGGTTCAGCACCTTCTTGCCGAGCTTGCCCACGTTCCACTTGACCGTCTTGGACGCCTCGTCGAACAGGCAGGTGCCGTGCTCTGTGTTCACGTCAACTGTGCGGACACTCTTGGGGAACGTCACCTCCACGGTCACCTCTTCCACCTGCAGATTCTTCTTCGCGTTCGAGTTCAACGAAGGCATGCCGCGCGTCCCGATCACCAGGTCCAGAGTGCCTCCACCCTTCTCGTTGTACGTGATCTGAGGCTGGCAGTACACGGGCGGCACGAGTTCCTGCACCTGCACGCGGTACTGCATGAGCTCGAACTGTCCATCAGGCGGCACGAACGAGATCACCCGTTCACGCTCGTATCGTGAGTACCGCACACACGGATGGAAGGAGCAGTCGTCGATCACCGAAGGGTCCGTGAACACCATGGTGAGATCCGGCACGCCCGAGAGTCGGCTGTTGCTATGAATGACGCCGTTCACCTCGCACGAGATCATGCGTCCAGACACGTCGATGATGGCGTCGATCTCCTCCACAATGTCGAAGTAGATTTCGTTCTGCGTGTAGCGCACGCCGCTCTTGCGCCACGGTATGTTGGAGATCGCGCCGTCGGGCAGCGTGTTGCTCACTCGGGACTTGCCCGACACCATCGCGGCGATACGGTTCGCCGTGGAGGGCGGGGCCACCATCGCCTTGAGTGCGTTGGGCTCCGTCGTCAGCGGGTAACCGTTGTCCAGCATCTCCTCCAGCAGCTGGTAGACCGTGGAGAAGTTGTCCTTCATCGAGTTTTCGTCGAAGTTGCCGAAGTAGTCGCGGAAGACTGCGAGCACTCGGTGCAGGAACTCGATCACGAAGAGCGGGGAGATCTGATACAGACAGACACACAAATCACAAATATGCTTAGACGAGGGACACTATCTCTCTCTCTATCTGTGCGGACCTCGTTGGTGACGACTGCGAGCACGAACAGGTCGTCGCGGAAGACGCTGACGAGGTAGTACTTGCTGGTGGTGATGATGGGCGGCACGTCCTCGCGCTCGCGGTACTTGTTGACCTCCTCCATGAAGAAGTCGCACACGTTGCGACTCGTGAGGCCGCGCCAGTGCTTCTCGATGATCACCTCACTGGAATGGGGGCGTTAGCCATCACACAGAAGTCGAGAAATGAGAGAGGCATTGCCGTACCCGGTGGTGGTCATGATGAACATGGACTGAATCATGGTGCGCTCGACGTGGCAGGCTGCTGCCGGCTCCCTTCACTCCCTCGTTCTTCTTCGTCTGAAGTGATGCGGATCTTGGAAATCAAACATTTGGTCGGTCCACACCATTTGTACTTAATTTGAGGCGGCTCAATTGTTTGTGTTGACTAAAACTGAAGTTGAAGTGGGTACAGAAACCTGAATGGGATTGATAAAGCAAACGCGCTCTTCCTGCCTGTTCGGCTGCGTGTGCTACATGTATGATAGTCTGCTATCGGGAACTTGGGGAGTGCTTCCTTGGTCCTGGCTCCGATAGGCGTTCGCTCATTCTTCGTCATCATATGCGTTGTCGTCACGGCCCTTGACCTGCTTGAGCTTCTCCTTGTCTACCTTGTACACGTCACCGCCGTTGTAACCGGCGAATACCTTGGCGGTGATCTCCACCTGGGCATCCTTCGGCACCAATTCCTCCGGAATAGGAATGCGCTCCACGATTTCAATACCCTGCGGAATTAGGGTCAGCTTAGATCACGAACGTGCTCCGACAGACAGAAAGAGGAGACTTACCGACTTCACGATCGCGTCGTACTTCATGTCGCTCATCGACACGAACTTGTCGATCTTGGTGATGCCGAGCCAATGCAGTGCATCCGGCATCAGCGCCTGGAAGCGCACATCCTGGATGCCAGCCACGGTCTGAGTGCAGTTGAAGTACTCTTCTGCGCTGTCACCCCCCTCTTGGCGCTTGCGCAGGTTGTACACCAAGTACTTGGTCACCTCACCAAGAGCGCGGCCTTCCTTACGGAAGTACACGATGATACCAGTTCTGAATGCACATTGCAACAATAAAGAGGGTCAATACACACGTTTTCCCAAGCAATTTGAGCACTCCACGGGACAGCTTACCCTCCCTCCTGAGCCGTTTGTACGCAAACCTCAATGCCGTGGGCAAGATACGGGCGACACGTGCAAATATCCGACCCAAACACGTCTGAGCCGTTGCATTCATCGTGAACACGCACCGCGAGCTTCTTCGTGGGGTCCGAGATGGCCTCAACGGATCCAAAGATGTAGATCGTCAAGCTGTGAAGCAATAAAACAGCACAATCCGTTAGGCTCCGCACTAAACATCAATGGATCCTCAGCAAACAACACGCTTACCCTCCGATCGGCGGCAGGAATACCTTGAGATCGTTTCTCGTCACCAGCTCCGGGTACATGCCGTTGGTCTCCTGGAAGATCTGCTGGCGCAGGTTCGCTTCGGTCGTGTTGAAGCGCTTGGCCACTCCAGGGAGGTACCACACGGGGTCAATGGCAGCCTTGGTGATCACAAGCTGCGACGAGTTCTTGAGGATCTTGCCGTCGGGCTTGAGTCGGCCGAGACGCACAGCCTCGTGGATCTCCGGGAAGTCCATGTGAGCCTTGGTGACGGCAATGGTGGGGCGGATGTCGTATCCCTTCTGGAAGTGCTCCGGGAAGGCCTCCACCACACACGCTCCGAAGGGGTCAATGGTCACGATCTTCTCCGGGTCGGACCACGACGGGTGGGGGCCGATCTTGGCGGCCGGCGTCGTCTGGCTCAGATCGGGCACCGAGTTCGTGGCAATGGCCCCCGAAGCCACGGCCAGACCGCGGTAGATGCAGTACGAGCCGCCGTGGGCGCCGATGGCGTTGCGGTACTTGTGGTGGCGGTTGGTTCCGATGATCGGGCCGCGGACATCAGGTTCTTTCTGTCCCCACTGCAGAACAACGGCGTAAAGGTTAGGATTAAGTCTATTGCGCTACGGTGGTGATGGCTTGACGTACCCGGATGCGCACGGGCTCGACGCCGAACTGCTCGGCGTGCGAGGTGAGCGAGACGTAGAACTGGTTGGGGTCGAACTCGTCCTTCTTGTCGATCTTCTTCACATCGTCGGCTGTCCGTAGGCAAGCGTCAGTTGTGCAGCAAGAGAGCGAGAGGGAGCACGGCACATGATGACGCACCGTCAATGGATTTCTTGCGCTTGCCCAGCGTTGACACTTTTTTCATGGGGGCGATCTTGACGCCCGTGGTGTTCATGTTTGGCTGCAAAGTGCTTTCTTTCTCTCTTTCTGGGGGAGGTATCCGGCGATGGAGAGGCGGACGGAGGGGCGAGAGGAACCACTTGAGCGCTTAGAAGCAAATTACGTTGTGAGCGAGCTGGCGGCGGCTCGCGTTGAAACGCCTGGCGGATCTGAGGGGAAACCAACGCCCCCTGACGCCCCACGACTCAGATGGGTCCTGGCCTTGAAGTTGCCCATTATTTGGTTCTCGCCGATTGGTCCGTGCTGGCGCATCACCGTTAGTTAGAACGCAGATGGCACGCTCGCATTCAGCATTGCTGATCCATAATCGAGCGCTATAGATACAGTAACTTCAGTACTTGGATATGTTGAGTTTTAAGCAGCCTTTCAGAGTGGACTGCCACTTCAACACGCTCGCCCGGCGGTTCTGCATGTCCTTGCCCCCAGCATAACTGCTCTACTGCCTTCAGTTGCCGTCCTCTCTAGCGAGTTAAGCATTTTTTACAGAACGTCTTAGGTCGCGGATCAATTCAGAAACAGTGACCCATTGCACGTTTGCAAATTGCAGGCGGCAACTAAAACGCAGTCAGCCGATGAGCGACTATTACATCGGCGTGACGCTGGATGTGAAGTTGAAACGAAGTTTCGTGTCCGATATATGGTACTAGTATTGTTTTAGAGTGGTAAGGTTGCGAAGACGTTTTCAATCATGATACGCGGCAACTCCAATTCAGTTTCCTCTGTCGCTATGCAGCTGTGGGTATTCGGCTATTCGTGTTATATGCGAGACGGCAAAGTAGCGGTCTTCAAGCAGAATGCAGTCGAGCTGTAGATCAGACACCCAGAGCAGGCAGTACGCGCCAAAAGTTCTCAAGCAGCTTAATTGCTGAGCACACAGAATCAAGTGGAAACGCTCTGTCCTTGTTGGGGACGTTTGAACCTGCGAACACCGAGGACGATGCGGCCTGCTCACAGGAAACGGCTATTTACGTTGTATATCCCAAGTTTGAGTTCCGAACAAGATATTCGAGGCGCCCTTCCCAATGTCACACAGCACACTGCACTCCCCCAAAGGTGAACGGGCCCCACAACTCCCACGTTGAAGCAAACACCAAGCGTCTGGCTACTGTACCTAATCCCAACCGGTACATACCGGTACTAGTTTGAATTTTGAAATCAACAGCCTCTCATTGGCTGCAACTGTCAATACTATATCCAAGTCAAGCGTGTCTCCAGTCCTTTCAGAAGCCGCATTGCATTTTCCCCCAATCAAACCGGAAACGGACGCGACCTCCAGACTCGGGATCTGCCGCCGCACCTCGAGCCTATTCGTCGCCACCGCCGCCGCGCGTATCCTGTCTATAGCACGCTTTAGTTTCCGCCCCCGCACGCCGCCAGCCATGTCCTTCGTCCGCAGGAGCGCCCGACTCAACAATGAGAACGAGGTGCCGGCGGATCTGCATCCGTCTCGCCCCGGAAAGGTGCGGCGCAGCTCTAAAACGCCAACGACCGACTGTACTGTGGACTGTATCGACTCAACTTTGTGTGATGGTTGTGTACTCCGCAGCGCCATATTCTGCAGGACGCTGGCAACGCCGAGAAGCGCCCGAGATTCACCAAGACGCAGAGCAGCAGCATCACGGCAGGCGCCCGCCGCCAGGCTCTGGGGGATGTGACCAATCGACGCACTGCTCTAGGCGATGCGACCAACAGAGTCAACGTACGTTGAGCTGTGAGGGAGATGAGATGCAGTGACGTGGTGGTGAAGTGACGATGCCATGTGTGTGACTGATGCTGCAGATTAAGAAGGACAGCATGAGCTACACGAGCTCCATGAGCGCCTCGGTCGCCAACGCTGGAGCTCTTGCCAAGAAAAAGGTCATCGCCAGCAAGCGCAGCCTCAGCAACGTCAATGTCGGCCGTACTGCCAGCAACGCCAATGCCAGCAAGAGGAACTTCAGCAACGTTAACCTCAGCAGTCGAGCGACTAGTACCACCACCACGTCGCTCAGCACACACAGCTCGTCGATTATTAGCCGTATGAGCCGCCCGCTACCTGCCACGACACCCGTTGCGAGCAAGCTTGATTCGATGGGGATCATGGACAAGACTTCTCCCATGGTTGATGTCATTCAGCCGATAGCTGATGAAGAAGACCACGACATTGACTCGGAGGACAAGAACGACCCAACTATGTGCTGGCAATACGCTGAGGACATCACGAAGTTCCAGTTGGAGTCAGAGGTAAGAGCATTGCATATGAAAGTTCCATGTCCAGAGTTGCGGTGCAGACCTGATACGTTTATTTTTATTCTGCAGAGAAAGCGCAAGACCAGCAGCTCGTATATGGCACGCCAGTCGGACATTACCTCGAAAATGCGTGCCATTCTCGTGGATTGGTTGGTCGATGTTCACTACAAGTACGGCCTTCTGCCCCAAACGTTGCACATAGCTGTTCTCCTGATCGACCGATACTTGGAGACGAACCTTTCAGTTAAGCGCCAGCGTCTCCAACTTGTTGGCGTGGCAGCGATGTTTATCGCCTCGAAGTACGAAGAGATTTACCCGCCGGAAGCCGAAGACTTCGTGAAGATTACGGACAATGCTTACTCTCGCGAAGAAGTTTTCCGGATGGAGGCTAAAATGCTGGCTACGATCGGCTACCGGGTCACCTTCCCTACGGCCTTCCAGTTCATGAAGCGATTCCTCAAGGCGTCTCGTACGTGTGATGATCGCGTGGAACACTTTGCTCATTACGTCATCGATCGCAGCCTGCAAGAGTACAAATTGATTAAGTACCCGCCGTCCACGATCGCCGCTTCAGCAGTTCACATCGCCCGAACACAGATGGGGGACTCTCCTGCCTGGGTACGTTGTCATTTGCTTGGCATTGTTGTCGTTGTCTTGACTAATGTTGAGCCTACCTATGCAAATTCTAGTCGTCGACACTGGAACATCACTCGTCCTACAGTGAGAGCAGCTTGGAGCCATGCATCGAGGAACTGAAGGAGATACTATGGAACACTCAAAACAGCGTGGGCAAGATGGCGAAGCTCACTGCCGCCCGGCGAAAGTTTAGCAAGGAGCGCTTCATGGCAGTGGCTGCTAAGCCACTCGTGTTCGGTAAGAGCGCTTAACATGCTTCTGAGCATGTATTCTATGTATTCTTGCCAGGAAAGCCGCAGTGGCCGCCCACGCCGTTCACAAGATATGAAAGTGTTTGTCCAAGAGCGCCATGCCTTCGCCAACCCCATCGAGGAACGAGGCAATCGTCCACCACGCAGCCAAGGCAATAATCTGTCGAATTTACCTAAATATTCATACACTTGCATTCGTTCAGCTGTAGCATGTTAACAAGCAAATACTAAACACGACTTTGTGAAGAGACTTCAAGTTCTTAATAAGGTAGGCATGGTACATGTGTAAAGTGATCTATGACATTTGAATGCAACCAGCGACTACAATGCTGCCTCTTGGTTTAGTCCACGCCTAGATCATCTTCGTCCTCCTCCTCTTCGTCACTGCTAACGTCAAGGGCCGAAATCTCGTTCGCAAGTTCATCGGCAATGTCAGCTGACACTTCCTCGTCTTCGCCACTATGGGGAAGGAACGAAGACGCCGCGACAGGCTTTCTCTCGACCTCCTTTTGCTTCTTCTCAACCTTCGTCTCAGGCTCAGGCTCCTTCTTAGCCTCGATCGTTTGAACCGGAGCTGCAGGAGTCGGCGGATGCACCACCTTACCATTTTCACCAGTCTTGGTCTCCTGGTCGGCAGCAAACGACTTGGTACGGATGTCGTCCCAGTCAGGCTCGTCGCCTTCTTCGTCACGGATCAAGAAGTCGACAAGCTTGTAGATCTGGTCGCCGATCTCCTCATCAGACTCCACCAAGTGCGCGTCACGAATGATCGGGTACACTTTCTTGCGACGCAGCTCCTTACGGCCATTGCGGGTCGTGCACAGCAGCAGCAAGCAGTCCACAGCAGCAAGACGAACCAGACGGTCGTGTTCGCGCTTCTTCTTGTCGCCCTGGCTGTACACGACCGGGTTCATACCCATCTTGTCATCCTCATCCAGCTCCTCAGGCCCGGCAAGCAAGACCATCATGTGCGTAGGAATGTCCAACTGGTCATACAGGTAGAAGTGGTTGTCCGTGTCGAAGCACAAGTTCTTGAGAGCAGCAGTGACACCTCGCCGACGCACGACGTTAGGCGACTTGAGCTGCGGCAGGAGCGCACCGGCCAGCGACGTGCTCTGACGCATCTTAAGCAGGAAGTCGCGGCCTTGCTCCAGCTGACTGATGTTGGCCAGAATGTTCGCCACGAACTGGTACTCATCGTCCCACTTGGGTTCACCGGAAGTGCTGTCCACTCCATCGGGCTCCGGCTCGCCTTCCAGGAACGAGTTGGTGAGCTTGCGGATCTTCTTCTCACGCACCGCAATCGTATCGTGCGTGGACTTATCGTCGTAGCCTAGCAGAGCCTTGGCGCCCTCGGGTATCGTGGTCACATTGGCCAGCAGCATCATGGAGTAGTCGGTCAGACGCCACTCGTCGTCCTCCACTTGGGTCATGACGCGGTTCAGCAGGTCGTACTTGAGCGTTCGCTCGCAAGCCGCCGGGTTGGCCGCCGTGAGGTTGATGAGCGCCTTGATGGCGTCCTCCGCAATGGGGCGCATGTCGCTCACCACGCGGCAGAGCGCCTGCACCACGTCGAACTTCTTGAGCTGCAGCAGCTGGAACATGCCCTGGTCAGACGCCGTCATGTTGATGAGCAGACTGGACGACGACTTGCGCAGCTCTGGTCGCGGGTGCGAAAGGAACGACACGAGGTCCTCCATGGACTTGATCTGCTCCGCCGTTGCCTGCTCCGCCATGGTCACACGAGATGTATCAATCCTCCGGTCTGATACGTCGATTGAATAATGGCCACCAACGAAGCGCATCAAAAAATGCCAAACCCATTGTCCGGGGACAAGTGACTCGTATTGCGGTGATTTGATTACGTATAGGACAGTTTAAACCGGTCACACGAATATAATTTAGGTGGACCACAGTATAATATGTGACGTGCTACGAGCAGATTTGACCACTATTTACAACGATGGAGGTGGCTCTCAAGCGCGTTGCGGACGCTGTGCGCCGCACCCGCGGCGGTGTGGTCTCCAGCGCCATCGAGGCCCGTTTGATACCCGGTATGGGCGTGGGAATTATGGCGCACAAGCACATCCCGAAGGACACGCTCGTGTTCCAGGCCGGCCAAGACGTGTGGTATCCGTTCTCGGCCGAGCATGCACTGGAGACTGCGCAGCAGAAGGCCCCGGGCTTCCTGAACCAATTGAACCAGCTACTGGCGTCCAGCAGAGCGCTGAGAGAGGGTTCGTCCTTTGTGCCAAGTGCACTGGTGCTTGGGGTGCACATGCTGGTGAACTTCCCACACGCAGAGGACCCGGAGACGACGCTGATGGCCATGGCGAGCATGGACACTCCGCCGCTGGACGAGTTGTACGTGAACGCCTTGCCACGATATGTAGATCTGCCGCTGTACTGGAATGACAAGCAGTTTGAAGAGCTGCAAGGCTGTGAGGAGGCGCGGCGGGCGATGCAGCATGGGTAGGAGATGGTGGAGCATCTTGAATGTAGACTAGGTGCTGAGATGTTGGGCGTGGTCGGTTTGCTACTGCAGAGCACGATTTTATTCTCAGGTCTACAAGCATTTGTTTGGTGCCAACAACCAGTTTGTGAACATGGAGGCGTTCTTCTGGGCTATCTCGACCTTGATGTCACGCGCGACTTCCGGCCAGAATCAACCGTTCACGCTCATCCCTTTCTTCGACTGGTTCAACCACGCTGACAACGGGTATGCAATGCTACGACACGATTGGGTGCTGCATTGTTTCTCATTTTTGACAATTCTCTTATTTGTTGAGTAGTGATGAATGCGTTCAAGACTTTGATATGCAAAAGGGCTTCACGATTCACACAGTGAGATCCTATGAGCCTGGCGAGCAGCTCTTCATCAACTACGGCAATCACGGGAACCTCCGATTACTACGCAACTACGGGTTTACTATACCAAACAATCCGTACGATATCGTCAATCTTCCGATGCCTGCATCACTGCAACAACCAAATGAAGCAGACCCGGCTTTCATCCAAAAACGCGACTTACTTTTATCGGCAACTGGAAGTCAAGCAGCCGTGCCAGCTCTCAACAGCCTGAGATTCCAGCACGATGGGAGTCTTACGCAAAACGCAGAGCACTGGTTGGAAATTATGCTTGCTACGCCCGACGAGCTGAACGAGGTTTTCAGACAAGCAGCGTCGCAGGAGCCTCCGGAAGCTGAGTCGACAGTCAGTTCGCTGAGACTTCCTTCATCGTTGACGCACAAAGTTCGCTCTGAAGTGGGCAACATGGTGGCATCTCGACTGAAGCAACACACTTCAACTTTCGAGGTAAGCTGATATCATGTTGCTGACAATTTCGTTTTGATACTAATCTGTTTCGCCCTGATAATTTTTCTGTCAGGAGGACGACGTGTTCCTGCGTGGAAATGACCAGCAAATGGCACCGTGGCTTCGATCATGCCTACATATTCGAATGGGTGAAAAGCAGACGCTGTTGCGTGCAGCATCCAAATACGCGTGACCTAATATAATAAATTGTGTTGATTCAGTTGCTGCTGTTAAGTATCTTATCCCTACTTTCATTGCCCAAGTCAAGCAGATTGGCCGTGCACCCGAAAGCGATATAGGCACGTATACTCGGGGTTACCATGGTTTGACAGCACCTCCAGGGTGATACCATCGATTGCTGAGCGCTGGCTCTGCGGCGACGTTAGCTTGAACGTCTGGCTAGCAGGCCCATTGCTGGCGTATGAAAAGTTCCCAAAGGGAATGAATTCAACAGTCTCGCGCAGAGGATGACCCGATATACCCTGGAAGCCAAATCGAGGGTCAGTGACAACCCAGTGATCAGGTTCTCTCATATTTTAGTCACGTACCATAATGCGGAAATCTTTCGGAGCAGAAGTAAAGTCAGAAGCGATTTGGGCCGGGATATGATCGATGGTGATGGCGTCTGCAACGATCTGTTGAGCAAACTTCACCGATAGGCGACCGGACGAGCCCGCAATGCCCCAGCAACTACCCATTTCCATTGTTTCCTTCGAATGGCAAGCGCAAAAATGAGAATCGAGCAAGGAGTCAAAAGTAATGCCACCACATACCGATAGGGCAGTTTCTGGACGACCATTATGGCGTGAAAGCCACCAAGGAATTTCGCCAGACGACAATAACTGTCCCAGGAATGGAGCTGGAGCGCGGCGGAACGAAGGCGACGTAAACCTGCCGTCATTCGCAGGGTCGTTCAATCCGAAAAGCTGGGTCAAGAAAAGCGCTGGCGATGAGTTATCCTGGTAGAGCAGGTCACTATAACATGACACGGGGGAGCAACAAATAATCAGTATCCATCCATGCACAGGGGCAAGGAAATGGCGTACCGTTCCGAAGAAATAACAGAGGCACCGTTCGCAAGAGCGGCGTGGTCCACTCGCCCCGTTTTCTTAATCTCAACGGCCTGAACCGCGACCTCAATCACGCGGAGGATTCCCGGGTCAGTGGCATCCAAACCTCGGAGAGCGTCCGCACTCGAAGAAAATGCCTCTTTCTCTTCCTGCAGCACCTTTGACATCCGATCTTCAATGCCCTGCACTTTACTTTTCATCTCGGACTGCAGATCGCGCTCAAATGAGTCACGCCAGGCGATGAATTCTTTTCGCATCTCACGCTCACGTGCGTACTCATCGACAGAGTCCGTGGTCGCTTCAACTGTCTTCTTTACGATGTTTTGCACAGTCTATTCGAATTGCACACACACAAAGATATGATCAGTTGATACCCTAACGTCAGTGCACGGAAGCATACAACCCAAACTTACGTCCATCTTCTCTTCCTGCTCTTTCACTACAGACGATAGAGCCGACTGTTGCTTCGTCGCAGCACGGACATCTTGCTGTAGGCGTGCAGTGGTGTCCATGAACCTCTCCCACTAACAAACGTAACAAAACAGACATAAACAATTAGTAAGCGTCCAGCTACTTTATCAACTAGCCAGCAGCAGTTCTAAAACTGACGAGTTCATCCGTGTGCTTGGCAACAACTTTCTCGATGTGGACGGTGATGGCACTGCCAGGTTCTGCGAGGCTGAACTTCTGCTGAGCTTCATCATGGGCATGGCGCAACGTGTCGTGGAGGAGTTTCAGTGCTTCAATCTCACGCTCCTGGGTCTGCACAGTCTGCCGCAGCAATCCAATCTCTTCGTTCATCCCCACCAGCTTCATGTCAACGATCTCGTGCAAGAGTGACCGCATCGCTCCTTTCTCCAACCCAGCGTCCGCAGTTCCCCGTGCTCCAATCACCTTGGACGATAGCACGTCCACATACTGGATCGCAGTCGTCAGATACTGCGGAACTGTAATTGCAATCACGAAGCAGCAGAGCGGAGCGAGCAGCCACAGCACGTTCACCGCCATGAACGAGTTGCGCAGCACCAAGCGCCACAGTCTCCGCAGCAGCTTGAGCGTCGTCTTCACGACCTTGGAGCTTGTGACCTTCTGCCACAGCCCAGCGGCGTTCTGGTGCTGCTTGAAGTAGGCGGCGGCCCCTGCCGCTCGTCGCTTGAGCTCAGAGCGTCGCACTTCCGGCACGGGCGACTCCTGCTCGTCTACGTCCTCCTCTTCTTCTTCGTGGACGCTCTCAGGCTCGTTCACGTCTTCTTCGTCTACCTGAGGGGGACGGTACGTCGTGCTGCGGTACACTGTGCCGCGGTAGTCGTCCAGCTCCTCAAAGTCACTGTCATCTTCGTCGTCGTCGTCTTCCAGGTCGCCAGAGCGCAGCTCCAGCGTCCGCTGCACGGGCTCCGGCGTGAAGTCGCCGTAGCGTCGAGTGCTGCGTCTGACGACGGGCTCCATGTCCTCCGAGTCCTCTGACGACGTCGAGGCGGAGCGCCGGCTGCGCAGACTATACGCGTTACCACCGGCCATTTCGCTTTGGGCCGTTCAAAAGTGAAGGGTTCAACCTACAAAAATAGTTTCTAGGTCAAGCTACAAAAACTAAATAGTCTTCTAGATTGAGTTTTGTGACTCCCGCCCAAATTTTGCAACAACTCAAATTTACCCCCTTTTCCAGTGCCAAAAGCTAATGGACTCGGCGCGCAAGGAGCAGCGCCGCGGTGGGTCTTTGGACGGCAGCGCGGACTTCTCCACGGCTCCGAAGGAGGATACCGGCAGCTTAGACGCTATAGCACCCGACGCCGATGCTAACATGATTGCAGGGGCCCATGCAAGCGTGGGCGAGGCCATGACGCTGCAGCATCAGCAGACACCGGCGGCTTTCACGACGCTCCTGGGCAAGCGCGAGGCCGACGCGGAGCTGCACGAGGAGCACGACGAAGAAGAGGCCGAGGTGGATACAAATCGCCTCCTTCCTATGGCCGAGGAGGAGCAGGCGCTCGTGCAGTGCGTGGGCATTGAGCAATGCTTCGACTCGTGGGAGGAGTTCCACCAGGCCATGGAGGAATACTGCGAAGCCACGCACCAGCCTATGCGACTGCGGACGTCTGATTCCGCTAAAGCGGTCAACTCTCGAGCTGCCAAAAGGAACAGTTTGAAGGAGCCCATTGACGAGAGTGTCGGGTTTGTGAAGAAGCTCTACCTGTGCACGCACGGCGTCAAGACGAAGCCGCGTGGAAAGGGGAAGCGACCGAGACAGCACTATCGCTACATGGGGTGTCCCGCTATGATCCGCGCTTGCATCTCGGAGCGCAAACCCAACGACCCTGAGGGACAAGGCAAGAACAAGTATGTCGTCCGTGTGGTGGCCCAGATCAACAAACACAACCATCGGCTGAGTGAGCACCTGTTCAAGTCGTATTCGGAGAGCCGCGTTGTGATTGACGACGAGCTAGTCGTGCCAAATCCTCAGAGCCGGGCGAAAGAAGAGCAGGTTGTTGCGTCTCCTCCTGCCACGACGGTTGCACCTGCTGAACAGCAGATCACTACGCCCGTGCATCCAGACTTGGAGGACCCGACCTTGAAGACAAACCGTACGATACTGCCCGATTCAGACGCTGCGCTTTGTGCAAGCTACGTAGACTTTGGAGCGGTTTTCTTACTGACTGTGTTGATTGTGTTGTTGCAGCGCTGTTCCCAGCCCAGACGCTCGACCTCATTACGCCTTCTCGTGTCAAAATTCGGTGAGATAAAATTGTAGTGGCATTAGTTTTAGTTTCGATGTCCTCACTACTTGTTCGTCTCAGTGTCGGCTGGATCGGAACGGGCATCATGGGTGCCAGTATGTGTGGGCATTTGATGGTAAGTTCAGAATTATTGGCAGCAGAATTTTATCGTGTACAGTATTAACCCAACGTGCTCACTTGTTCCTTTCTAAAGAACCATGGTTATGAAGTTACTGTGTACAACCGAACGCTTTCAAAGTGCGAGGGTTTACGGGAAAAAGGAGCAAGGGTGGCTGGTTCCCCTGCCGAAGTAGCACAGAACTCTGGTAGGGTCTTGTCACAGCATTGCAATCTCTGCTATCAACTAACTGTCTGATGCTCTGTTCGGACAACAGACATTGTGTTCATCATGGTGGGATACCCTAGCGATGTCAAATCAGTGGTGCTTGATCCGGACTCGGGCTTGCTTTCTCGAATGAAAGCAGGCGGTATCATTGTGGATATGACGACTAGTGAACCTGCGTTAGCAAAGGAGATCTATGAGATTGCCAAAGTTAAAGGTGTGTCGACTCTTGATGCTCCTGTATCGGGAGGTGACGTTGGCGCTCGTGATGGAACGCTGTCCATCATGGTTGGTGGCGATATGGATTCAGTCTACGTTACAATGCCATTTCTCAGCGTAATGAGCAAGACCGTTCGCCACATGGGACCCGCTGGAGCAGGCCAGCACACAAAAATGATGAACCAGATTCTGATAGCCACGAACATGATTGGAGTTGTTGAAGGTCTTCTTTACGCGAAGAAAAGTGGTCTCGACATGGATGAAGCTATCCGCGCCGTGAGTGCTGGTGCGGCTGGTTCGTGGTCGATCAGTAACATGGGTCCTCGCATCGTCAAGCGTGACTTTGATCCTGGTTTCTTCGTGGATCATTTCCTAAAGGACATGGGCATCGCTCTGAAGGAAGCAGAGAAGTACGTCGTGCGTCTCACATCAACTGCTACTCCTGGTTGAAGTATAACGTTATGATGACACGCTGTGACAGGATGAACTTATCGCTCCCTGGGCTTTCGCTGGCGCATCAATTGTACATTGCTGTAAAGGTACATTGGTGTTGACTTGGATTCTCATTCTATATGAATTCCGCAACTAAAAACGATCTGTTGCGTTTGTGCAGGCGCAAGGACACGGGCGCTCGGGAACGCAGGCATTGATGCTTGCATTGGAGCAGCTAAATGGTACGGAGCAGGTAGTGAATACTGCCAACGTTATGAATCGGATTCGCTAACGTTGCGCTACGCTTCTTTAGGTATTTATCCGGAGAAAACCAACGATGTGGAAGTGGTGTAGCAATCTTCTCGCATCATCAAGTCATTCGACTAACACCAAGTAATCAGCCGTGGCTGACCCTGTGCTGTCCGGAAGCGAGATCTCACCACCGCCACCGCTTCAACTTTACCAGCATGAAATGTCTTTCGCTTTTTGTCTCCTGTGACCGGTCACTACTTAGTACTTCAAGTAATTGTATAAATCGTCCTGCATCGTGTGTTGGCGACACTATGCAAACCGAAAATGCTGCAAAGCACCACGTCTTCAGCAAAAGTAGCAGGCTGTTATCTAGTAGTAGCAGCCCATGCTTTGCTTGTGCCTCCGTAGAGGAGACTGCACTTGTTGAAGTGACGTGGGGTCATCCCGTTGTTCAACAGGATTGTATTTCGGCCAATGACGGACCGAGCAGGAATGAAATGCATCAGGGAGCTACTCACTTTTCATTTAGCACACTCGCTCGAAGATCTTCACAAACCACAAGAGAATGGTTGTCGCTGTGAAGCCCCGGTACGGCTCAGCGCAGCGCAGCACTTGGCATGCTGCTATATACTAGTATTACCGAGGATCTGTTTTTTAATGCTCACAAAATATCCTGGTAATAATACAGAGTCGGATGGATTGGAACGGGCGTCATGGGCGCCAGTATGGTCGGGCACATCCTGGTACGTGAGCATGCAATCGCGGAGAGGAAGGGGCTGGTCGACTGACTTGCGTTGGCTGCTGCGTGGGGAGTAGAAGCACGGCTACGAGGTGACGGTATACAATCGCACGCTGTCCAAGTGCGAGGGTCTCAAGGAGCAGGGCGCGCAGGTGGCCAGCTCCCCCGCCGAGGTGGCCAAGGTTTCCGGTGCGTTATGGTTACTGCTGCTACTACGTTAAAACTTCTCGGTGCTGATCTGTGGCTGTCGATGTAGACATCGTGTTCGGCATCGTGGGCTACCCGAGCGACGTGCGCAAGGTGTTCTTGGACCCCGAGTGGGGTGTGCTGTCCTCCATCAAGTCGGGCGGCGTCATTGTCGACATGACCACCAGCGAGCCTTCGCTGGCCAAGGAGATCTACGAAGCTGCCAAGCAGAAGGGTGTTTCAAGTTTGGATGCCCCCGTGTCGGGCGGTGACGTCGGCGCTCGTGAGGGGACGCTCTCGATCATGGTTGGTGGGGATGCTAACACCGTGGACACGACGATGCCATTGTTCGAAATCATGGGCAAGAACATCCGCCACATGGGCGGCGCGGGCGCCGGTCAGCACACCAAGATGGTGAACCAGATCCTCATCGCTACCAACATGATCGGCGTTGTGGAAGGCCTTCTGTACGCGCAAAAGAGTGGTCTCGACGTGGAGGAGGCGATTCGTGCGGTGAGTGCTGGTGCTGCCGGCTCCTGGTCGATTAGCAACCTCGGACCTCGAATCGCTAAGCGCAACTTCGACCCTGGCTTCTTCGTGGAACACTTTGTCAAGGATATGGGCATTGCACTGAAGGAGGCCGAGAGGTGAGGACACGAATTTCTTTCCTCAGGCCGGTTGACGCCTTCTTGAGTGAATCTCATGGTGACCTTTGTTTGTTTTTGTTTAAACAGCATGAACCTGTCGCTTCCTGGCCTCGCCCTCGCCAACCAGCTGTACGTTGCCGTCAAGGCTCAAGGTCACGGTCGACTCGGAACGCAGTCCCTTATGCTCGCGCTCGAGCAGCTCAACGGTGAGTTGCATGCAGTCTGACGTCGTTGGGGATATCTATCTATTCTATTCTAAACTAACGGACAAATCTCTAGGTATCGATTCATCGACCAAGTAAGGAAGTGAGTGCATCGGCCAAGTAAGTGCTGGGTCACTGGCAAATTGCCAAGACATGTTGAAGTCGTCATAGTAAGATTTAGCACTAAATACCACGTATTAGTCTAATTCGCACTTAAAACATCAAGAAGAAAAGTCGCTTTCACTTGTCAAAGAAGGATCCCCGTACATCAGACAGCGCCTAACCAGACGCCATGGACCTCCCGGACGAAGAGCTAAAGCAGCCGCTCGTGGATCCACAGGAGGACGCCACGCGGCCGCGGCCAGGCAGTGCCGGCGCCAACCGCATAATGCGCAACCCACCGATGGACGCGGGCGCTGAAGAGGAGAAGGAGGAGGCGCCACGGGGCCAGGGGATCCGTCCGCAGCAGCAACACCAGCTGCCGTACGCTGCACCGAATGTGCATCCATACGCAGTGCCCCAGTACCAGCCTCAGGGCTACGGCGGCGGTGCTGGCGCCGGATGGGGCGGAGGCCAGGGCGAGGAGAATGATGGCGACCAGGGCATCACCGTGGACATAGTCTTCAGCGGCATGTACACGCTGGCCGCCGCCTTCACTATCATCCAGGGCTTTGGCATGCTCATCCACTTCACATATGCAGCGGGTATCCAGGCTTCTGCTGTGGGCTTTGTATTGCGTTGAGGCCTCTGATCGTGCGGCGTGTGTTTGTGTGTGCTGCGGTGTTGTATGTAGTCTCATTGGGCTTGTACACGATGGCATTCGGTACGCGCGTGCTGCGTGTAGCTCCACAGTAAAGACTGCGACACTGACTGGTGGCTACTTGTGTGAATTTGTGCTGTGAGTTGTAGGTGCAGCGATTATTCTGTACGACCTCAAGTCCGTGGTGAACGGCATGAGCGTGGAGATGTACCTGCCATTCCTGGGCAACTACATTGGCCGCGCGGCAACAATTCTGTTCTTTGCTGTGTTGTGTGCGCAGACGTACGAGTACGCCGGCTGGACCAAGTTTATCGTGCTGTACAACCTCCTGGTCGCCACGCTGCAAGGATTCGTGTACTTCACCACCAAGACCGTGACGCCAAGCCAACCTCAGATGGACGACCTACCCGACTTGTAAAGCTCCTGCGATGTGCTGTGATGAAGTGAATACATGAGCAGAATTGCTGCCGTGCTTGCATGCTTACTGCAGTATCTATAGCCGCCACATGCCGGGATCGCTCTGACCTTGCCTATTTCGCGACGGAGGTTCAGCAGGGCTGAAGGTGAAGCAGAACCAGCTTGCCACGGCATGTGTCTGAGTGCAGGTGCCAAGTATAGTACTTCCTCCAGCTGCTCCGAAGTGCAGCTGGGGCTGAACGCGCGAGCGCTAAACTCAGGGAATGTAAAATGGACGAAGTGGAGGACCATGCAGCAAGCAAGCAGGCGGCGCGTGTATCCATCGCGCGCACGCATCGCCGAAACGCAGGACAGGAGCGAGTGACATCCATGCAGAGCCTGGCCGAAACGCAGCATGAGCAGCAGCGCTGCCAGCACCACTGGTGCCACCAGGGCTTTCCCGCGCTACGGTAATGGGTGGAGACGCTACAGGCCGTGGTACGGGACATTATCTTCCCGCGGCGGTGCAGCGAGCGCAGCAGTTCCGTGCAACCTGTCAACGTCAGCCTCGGATGGTGTTGTCTGGGATTGATTGCGCCCTTTGTCACATCGAGAGTGATGGTCGACAGGATCAGAAATCTTTCCTGCGAAATCCGCAAACAGTCGTTTTGTATGCTGTTGGGGGTCTCGAACGCGAAGGGAAGTTTCAGCGCTATTTTTGGACGGGAAACGACGCGCGCACACGTCGCAGACGGCGGCGTTGGGTTGACTTTACCTCGAGCTGGCTGCAGCCCTTCTTCATTCCGCAATTTGCTTCCTGAGCAGCAAGTGACCCCAAGAACCAAGACCCAAACACACAAAACACCGTCCTAATATGCAGATCTTCGTGAAGACTCTGACGGGCAAGACGATCACGCTCGACGTGGAGCCGTCGGACTCGATCGACAACGTCAAGCAAAAGATCCAAGACAAGGAGGGCATCCCGCCTGACCAGCAGCGTCTGATCTTCGCTGGCAAGCAGCTTGAGGACGGTCGCACGCTGAGCGACTACAACATTCAGAAGGAGTCGACGCTGCACCTGGTGCTGCGTCTGCGCGGTGGCATGCAGATCTTCGTGAAGACGCTGACGGGCAAGACGATCACGCTCGACGTGGAGCCGTCGGACTCGATCGACAACGTCAAGCAAAAGATCCACGTCGCAGACGGCGGCGTTGGGTTGACTTTACCTCGAGCTGGCTGCAGCCCTTCTTCATTCCGCAATTTGCTTCCTGAGCAGCAAGTGACCCCAAGAACCAAGACCCAAACACACAAAACACCGTCCTAATATGCAGATCTTCGTGAAGACTCTGACGGGCAAGACGATCACGCTCGACGTGGAGCCGTCGGACTCGATCGACAACGTCAAGCAAAAGATCCAAGACAAGGAGGGCATCCCGCCTGACCAGCAGCGTCTGATCTTCGCTGGCAAGCAGCTTGAGGACGGTCGCACGCTGAGCGACTACAACATTCAGAAGGAGTCGACGCTGCACCTGGTGCTGCGCCTTCGTGGTGGAAACTAAGTGGCTCCTAGCTTGAAGCTATTACTACATGTAGTAGTTTCCGAGGTTGAGAGCGTGTTATAAAATGAATGTGATTTCGTCACGACATGAACATTTTTCGAGTTTTCCTGTGTCTTGGCGAGAAAAGATAGCAGCGGTATTGTTGTACATGTAACCCCCTCGTGTTACCGGTAGCTTGTTTCGTGCACTCAGCTGGATCGGCTCCAAACAGGCAAGTGTCAGTTCATCTATGCAAATAACTGGTAGTTGGGCATGCCACCACAGGATTGTTGATTGGACTTCAGCAAGATCACGGACTCTGAAATGCACTCCTGAGCTACCCCTTCGGTAAGTTCACGAAGAACGAAAAGGCTACGAACACTAGTAATCTGTTCCGAAGTTGAGACCGTCGCGGACGAATATTGCCAAGTCCCGCTGAATCTTGTTCGTTGCAGCTTGCACGTGTGGCGAATCGCACAGCATGTTCCCGCGCTCCAATGCAAATGAGCTCGCCCAGCAGTGCTGGGTGTTACTCGAAATTAGTGTCAAAGTTGAAGTTGCTTGTCACAAAATGTATCATGTCTCCAGCGTCCACATTGCACGGGCCGCCTACAAGTAGTAGCGAGCCTCGGGCCCACCATTTCTTCACTCTCCTTTTTACCATCAAGATCACAAGGGCCTCTTCCAGCAAGAAGTCAAGGCAACAATGCCCACTCCACGCAACGACTTCCTCTTGATCTGGAAGCTTTCCAGGGCTGGCGAAGAAGACAAAGTCCAGGAGCAACTCGAAGAGTCCGATGCTGTAGCGCGCAACCTCGTGAACTTCAAGCACCATCGCAAGGGCACCACACCGCTCATGGAGGCCGCTGCTTGCCGATGCGGTGAGCCGGTAGTGGCCAAGCTCATCGCTGCGGGAGCCGACGTCAATGACGTTGACGATACCAAGCTCAAGAACACAGCGTTGCACTACACCGCAATGACGAATCGGGACACACTGACAACCGAGACGCTGCTGGAGGCAGGGGCAGATGCCTTTACCGTCAACCGCAAGGGCTTCACCCCTCTGGACATCGCCCGCCAAAATGGTCGCAAGGTGGTTGGTGCAGTTCTCCTGGAGCACATGAAGGTGCACGCTGGCTGGCTGTACCTGCGTGGGAAGTTTCGCTGGAAAAAGCGCTGGGCTGTCGTGCTCGCCTGCAACAAGCAGCGCACCTCGACGGAGCTCTGCATCTTCCGTCGCCCAGGGGACCTGCGGCCGGATATGGTTATGCTCCTGGATGAGGCTGCTCGGATGGCCCATTTCCCCTCGACGGACAGCTACTCGTGGCTCCAGCGCGACAACGCCTTCGTCTTCGACAAGCCCGTCATGTGCCACCGCGTGAGAAGACAAAAGTTCACCCGCTCACCAATATGCCGGAAGACGATGAGTCTGGACGACGTCCAGACCCTCCACTACGTCTTCGCTGCCGACAGCTTGAACAACCTCGCCCAGTGGCGCCGCGTGCTGCAGAGCTCCAACTTCTACTCGCGCGAAAGCCGATCGTCACTGTACAGGACGTCGCTATTCGAGACACAAAACGGCGAGTTGTACTACTGGCCGCACGAGCTGGTGGAGAACCTTCGCTCTTCGATCTTGAGGGAGCAGGAACAGCAGCGTGAAGAAGCCAACGATCCTCTCTATCAGCATCTTCGGACCGCATTCGAGCAGCGCCAGTCAGACGGCATCCAGGACGCCCCCCACGAGCCATCACCGGACCCACCGCGACCACCCGAGCCTAACGACGGGGAGTCTATGCCACCGAACTTTCAACGGCGACCAACGCCTGTGCGACGGCCTGATATGTCCAGGGTAGTCGACAGCCGCGAGCCAAACCGAGGCCATTCCACGCCTCCAGTGAAGTACATCGAGGTGCCATTGGCCGCCCAGCAGCCGTATATCGACGGCCAGCAGACGAACTCAAGTGTCAGCATCGTCAGCGGCAGCGAACTCGACACAGCAGGCCCCGAGTTTGCGACGGGCGTCCTCCTAGTGACCGACGACGGATCGCAGACATCGCAGCCCCAGCAGAGCTCCAACCAGGAACCACTGGAAGCAAACAGCAACGACGACGAAGCCAATGAAGAGCAAGGAGAGCGATCGCAGCCTTCTGAAGCTCAGGAGCACCCGGCCAGCGACTCGCAGCCTGATCTGTGCAGCATCTGCGACGTGGCGCGCAGGAACGCTATTTGCACGCCGTGCGGCCACCAGGCCGGCTGCGTGAGCTGCCTCAAGACCATTATGCGCTCATCCAAGGCCTGTCCGATGTGCCGCATGCCAGTGCGCTCGATACTAAAGGTTTACCACTAAGTAGGACTGTACTATACTGTGGTACGTTTGTGTCAAAATGCTTCAATTGCTCAATACGAGTTGAACCGAACACAACATATTTCAGCCAATCAAATGATACCAAGTAATGGGGCACTGGCCGACCACCTCTCCCATAAGACTTGCTGACTGCTGACCACCGCGCGCGCACTCGAAGTCCCGCTGTCTGCGTGCCCTCTCAGCTTCCTCTGGACTGCCTCAAGGTGGATATGGCGTGTTTCGGCTGCTGCGGAGGCGTGAACGCCCGCATGCTGTTCCTCATGGCCTGCGCCATGATCGAGTACATCGCGCAGACGGTGGTGCTGGTGCTGGGGCCCATGCTCACGCTGCACTTCTACCCGGAGACGTCGTTCCATCGCCTGGGCTTCTACACGGCCATTCTGTCCGGCTCGGGCTTCTTGGGCCACGCGCTGAGCTGCGGCTTCTGGGTCAACCTGGCGAGGTCGCTCAAGAGCAGCAAGGGCGTGATCCTGTGGGGACTGGCCGTGACCGGAGCGGGCTTCTTCAGTCTGCTGCTGTGCAAGAGTCTGGTGGCCATGTCCCTCGTGCGCTTCGCGACGGGACTTAGCAGCGGCGTGGTGCCCGTGGCGCTCATTGAGATCGACAACATCTGCGGCAACCGACAGACCAAGCTGGCGCTGGTGACCAAGACGCTGGGAGTAGGCATCGGAGCTATTTGCACCTTTGCATTTATCACGCTCGGCGTCAAACTACCGCCGAGCTCAAACGAGGACCCGGTCGTGAGAGACTCTTCGCTGTACTTTTACCCGTTTTGCTTCGTGTCCGTCCTCGCGTGGATTGCCGTCATGGTGATGCTAGTGGCTCTGCGTCTGCGGAGTCGGACGTCGTACACGCAGCTTGCTGAAGAGGAGGACGACTTTTTGAACTTCATGCCGCAGATCCAGATCGATACGCAGTCGTCGCCACGGTCGTCGACCAGTCTGAACACGAGCAGCACCAGCAGCAGTGAAAGCGGCAGCCCCATGGCCACCACTGTGGCTCACGTGAAATCGGCGTTTGAGGAAACCTTTAGTCGAACTGCCGTGAGCTTGGGCATCAAGAAGGCTATGAACTCGCCAGCAAAGTTGGCGACGATCAAGTTGTTGGCGACTCCGCAGCCTCATTTCCGTTTGATTCGTGGAATCCTTCCTCACTATTTTCACGGCTACACGTCAGATGGACACCTTGTCGTGTGGGATTTCGTGGGTCGTGTCAAGATGGACAAACTGAACGCTGCCGGCTTCACGACTGCCGACTTGCGTGACCACTACCGCTTCTTCTTGGCCTTCGCTCAGGAGACGCTGCTGCGCACACCGACGCAGAAGATCGTGTATGTGGTTGACTTGGACGGCCTCTCGCTTCGCGATGCCGACGCTCGTGCAGTGGATAGTGTTTGTACTGTGGTGAAAACGCTACAGCGCGAGCTGCCTGATCGTCTACAAGCGCTGGCAGTCCTCAACTCCCCTGTGTGGTTCTCACAGGTCATGACAAGTATTCGCCCTCACTTAGCAAAGCGCACAGCGGACAAGGTGTCGTTCTTGGCTAAGGAGACGGCCACGCAGGATCTAATTGCACTCGTCGGTGTTGACAGTCTGCCTCAACGGTATGGCGGACGCAACGGTGTTGAGATTGGCAAGAGTGCTCAGGAGCGCTCACTGGACGACCTGCTCAAGCGCACAACTGGATCATTAGAGCGCACGCTCGAAATTGTTGCAACTCCGCGCTCGCGGCACGCTACTGTCAGCCGCTCGCGCGCGAGCAGCATTCGTTCTACCCTGAGCGATGACTGTAGTGATGAAGAGGCCTTCTTTGATTGCTCGGAGTATGGACTCCAAGGTGTTGAGGACCTGGAGGATCAAGAGCCCGTGGTATCAGTGGTGGTTCACTCGCAATCTACCCCGTCGCCGAAAACGGAAGCTGTTGCCCGTAGCAGTGCGTCCAACTCTGGGGCGTATCAGCCGCTCGAGAAGAAGCCTGTGAAAGCGACTCGGCCCTCCCCCAAAGTTGTAGACACACCGATTCCTGAGCTGGCGATTACGCGTGAGCCGCTGGCATGTTTGGTGCTGCTCGTGTTCTTCTTCTGGTCAATGGTGCAGCTCAGTTTTGACGAGATGCTGCCTCTGTGGTTTTTCAAGCAGAACCCGATCACTCTTGGCGGTAGCATCCACGCCGAGCCGCCGTCAGCGAGATCTTCGGTGTCATCTATCACCCTCACGGTAGCAGGAACGTTCGCTTCGCTGTCCCTTGCTGTCCTCCTGGGTCAGATGGCGTCGGCTGCTGTGTGCTCTTCTGCTCGGAATGTGATGACGCCCCTCGCCACGCTGCGCATCGGCTTACTCCTCCAAGTTCCCATTCTGGGTTGCTTCCCGCTCATCGATTTGTTCAAGGTGGACGAGCTGCCATTCTCGTGGTTTATGGTGGTGGGTGTGCTCGTGGTGAAGCAGCTTGTTGCTGGTGTGGCCTCGCATGGTATCATGGCGCTGCTGGACAACTCGATTGCTGTTGATCGGCGGCTAGCTGTTCATCGCGCAGCGCAACGCGTTCGGTACGTAGCCCACTTCATCGCGAGCGCTGCTTCTCCGGCGCTGTTCGCCCTGCTCGGATACTTCGAACAGGCGTTCCCATTTGACCAGAGCCTGCTCTACTTTGTGCAAGCACTGGGACTTGTGTTCCTGCTGTTCTTCTCGATTGCCATTCCGAGCAGGATGAACTTCCCGGTGTTGTTCAGTATGGGCAAGCGGTAATCTATCCTTGCGGCCGAAGCAAGAACTAAGTCGTAGGGCGCCTTTAATGTACTTCCAAATGAATGAGCGCACTCGGTCTCAAATGATAATGTAAGCATACATTCGTGGGGGCTTGCAGTCCGCTAGGATCAATATCTACATCGCTACTCGCTAGCTTTGACTCCTATAGTGGATCCTCCGGCGCCGCTCGGTGCGCACAGGGTCGTTACGACAGCTCTGATCATAAAAGGCCAGCCAGGACACTCAGTCACTAAAACGCTTAGAGAGCAGCGTCCTTGGGGGTGAACGTGGCCATCCCGGAGCGCTGGTACTGGATGAGTACGCCGATGAGCACGATGTTCAGCAGCACGAGCGGGTAGAACTGCATGTAGAAGATGGCGTCCCAGTCGAAGATAGCCAAAAAGTATGCCAGGTACACGGCCGTGACGTGGGCACTGATACCCAGGAACGAGGCCACGCGCACGAGGCCGCCGAACCTCTGGCGGTAGGCCTCGTGGTACTCGCTGGTGCATGATGCCAGCAGAGTTTGGCGGTCCAGCTCAGCCTGCGACGCAGCGTCCGACGTGAAGGAAGCCTGAACCGTCAGGTACACCGAGTAGATGCCCAGCAGAATTGTGTCCAGCGCGCAGGCCGACTGCTTGCGCGCCGCTCGGTACTCGGCACGCACGCTGGCGACGGTTTCACCGTCGCACTCGGACTGCGGGAGGGCGTTCTCCATGTACACGTTCTTGATCTTGTCGTAGATGATGGCGTGCAGCCAGAGCGACATGCCGGCCCAGAAGCCGAGGTGGAAGTACATGACGTTGCCGCCGTAGTGGTTCTGCATGACGCTGCCCATGATCCAGAAGTTGGGGGCGATGACGAGGCCGTCCACGACGCCGTCCAGGATGCGGCCTGTGCGGGTGCCGCGCTTGCAGAGGCGCGCGACCTGTCCGT